>JBCFXI010001186.1:0-68893 GCA_038496175.1 Ampulex compressa
TATATATATTAAATAAAATATTTAGTTGGAAAGGTAAAATAATAAAAAAAAAAATTTTGTTTAATCTCTCAATTGGACGAGACTCTATTCATGTTAATACATAAAACGATCTAAAAAATAATCAGTATGTATGTATGTATGTATATATTCAGTACGAGTATTCAATGCAACCGTAATGAGCACACAGTGGAAATTAAAAAAAACTTACAAACGATGGCGGATCAACTGTAAAGATCGCAAATCACAAGGGAGTTACGTATCGCGTGTAATCTATAATTACGCTTCCGCCGATGAGCGATAATGAAATTTCTCGTTCAAAGCATATCCACTTCTACTCTTCATATCTCGATCTATAATTTACACGACAACGGTGCGGTTTTTTTCCGGGAAACAATACAGACAATTTCGAGAGGACAAATTTCATCCACGTGAGCATTTAATTATCTCATACATTAAAAAACAAAAAACAGCTTCTTCACTTGTCCATTATTCTTAAGGTATTATTATTTCCGACTCTTTCAGGCGTTTCTCCCAACGTATGATTTATCTTAGACTCAGCGTACCAAAATTTTCGCACGCCGAATATCGTCCTGATATAATACACAATGTCGACTTTCGCGTTTAACGATTTTCAGGCGTCCATTTCGAAAGATTCACCGTCCCACGTGTATTCATCTATGTTCAATTACCGCGCGACACCTGCCCACGTAGGTACACACGTAGGACTCCCAAAGGCCTCATCGAGAAAAGAGAGAGATATAGGCGAGACTTTTTTTTTCGCGAAAGGCACGCGTTGTTGTCCGTTGCGTAATTGACCTAAGATATCGAGAAACGCGTAGGCGCAAAAGTCCAAATTCATTGGCTTATTTCAGTGACTGATAGCGCTCGTAGCGCGGCCTCTTCGTCACGCATCCGCGCTGCATTTTTTACGCGGCGGCGCCTACTTTGAGCCTCGAGTCGCGCAGATATCCAGATAACCGCTCAAACCGCGGACTGCATTTTCGCTAATCGAACGCCCAGAATTGGTTTGACCCTTTGCGCTCAAAGGGCGGCTCTTCAGCAGCGTCTGTCATTGGCTCGATAACCGAGATGTCGAGGAATAACAATTATGACGACGCTGTGTGATTTCAGTGTGTATATGGAAATATATGGAGTGTGAAGCATTGTTTCGCGTAATTATTTTATGTCTAATCCGTTTTAACGATTAGCGAAACTTTTTTTGGGGTTGCTAGTATTCCGTGGCAGAAATGACGAATGGAAAGGATCGACTGTTAGGATGAAGCTGAACATGACGGTGAATGATAGTACTGAAGTCATTTGATGTTTCAAGTAAAGCTGTCTGACAGCATTTTACGAATGGAAAGACTATTAATAGACTTTTTTATTTCTACTATTATACACAAATTACTGAACATTCGGTATTGCCGATTTTTTTGATTCATCGCAGTTTATGAAATATTCATTTTAGAATCTATGGTAGTACACTACTTAAATGCAAACTGAACATATGAAAATATATATTAGAATTCAACATATCATTTCTGGATAAGTTCCTATGCGACATATATTACAGGAACTCTTGACAATCGATCAATGTTCCTTCGAGTTACAGTCACCTATAAACTTAATATAAAACAATAGCTGACTTGAAACAAAAGACGTAAATGAAACGCTACACTCAAGTCACAATGTGATACAGGGGATTGCCAGTGAATACCAAAAACTCATGAAGCACGCAAAAGCATAACGGTTTGCCTTTGTCTTTCTTCAGGTGCGAAAGACTTCATCGGCCTCGATGAGGTCTCGAAGCTGGAATTCTTGGTGACGCTCTTCGCAGAGGCTCTGGGAACGTTCTTCCTCGTCTTATTGGGCTGCGCTTCGTGCATCACGTGGAACGCCGCCAATGTGCCCACGGTGGTACAAATCGCCCTGACATTTGGTCTTACGGTCGCCAGCTTGGCACACGTGAGTTATTTCCTCCTTCTCGTATTCTTAAAAAGCCATGTAACAACGTTTATCTGATCAATTTATCGAGCATTCATGATTAACCGATTGCACCAGGACTATGGCTTTCGCTCGAGCTCTCTGCGATTGACTGTACGTTTCTCGATTCTTTCGCACTAATCACCGAGACGGATACAGGAATTCCTACGTTTTCCTTAAAATCAGTTTCGATTAAAATCAGTAACGATGAAAGATCAATAAGAGGATACCGGGAGGCATATCTTGTTTCTTATCCTGCTGTGGAATATTGGATAAATCCGATATTTCTATGCATGCCTTTTTCGTCGAATTTGCTCATCAAGAGAGCTATAAAAGTAAGGAGGCATAGCAGGCAGAAATGATTCTAGAAATAAGGGGAACTTGGTTTTAAGTCAGTCTTGGATCTAGCTGGACGAACAAACAGTCGCTTTTGCAAAGCGGACAAAAAGGAGACGGAGGTTTGGAGGATTAATTTATTTGTAGTGGCTACGTTTACAAACACGTACATATGCAAGCGTTTTGACAAAAAATATTTAAAGCAGAGGTAACACACCTACGTGGGATTATAGAATTTTTGTCGTCTAGAGGACAGAGGGATCACGTACGATTTTCTTGCTTAAAAATTCATTTGTTCCTTTTTAAAGGAATATACCTCAAAACGTATGTGATGGGACTGAGAAGGAATTTGAAAGAGGGAAACAGCTTCGATTTATATAATTAAGCTGCTACAGCCTAGCAAGAGTTTAGAATCACACAACCGCTCTTCGCCTTCTTTTTCTATTCCTCCCGATTTATTTCTTTCTATAAGCAGCTATGCTCTAGGACAAAGATCTATAGTTTATCGTCTCTAAAATTTTGGTGACTCCACAAAGACATGCGAGAGGAAACGGTTAAATTTATACAAAGGTATGAATTCTCACTGCTCATGTATCGTACTAATCATCGTTTATTGACCGATCATCGATCAATGCCGCAAAAATTTCGCGTCAACATGCCAAATAATATCTTCCTTACAAAATCATGTACACAAAAAAAAGTTTTTTTCACATAAACTTCAAAAAATTGTATACTTCTGAATATCGTACTTGTAATAAGCTTTTAAAGAATCTACACCCCGCGTTATACAAACCTCGTAAAAATTTCTTCGACGCTTTGAAAGCAGTCACAAATGATCAGTAAGATACTAAGTTTCATGTTATATTGTAATAACGATCGCCCTAAAGAATTTACAGACGATTCCTTTCTTTCCACTTGCATGCAATTAAACAATAGATAAACGCGATGTACTTCTATCATATCACGTTCCACGAAATGCTAGAGGCGACCAATGCCAGCCCGTTTTACTCTCACTTTTCTTTAACGCCTGATTTGGCGGGTATATCGATTACAGCATATATTTATTCGAATTCATTGAGCGGGCAGAGTTCTCGGTGCTTCGTCTCGTAAGGTGTAGATACCTCATAAGAGGCACGATTGGAAGAACCGAACGAGAGGGAGAGCGAAGGGGAGGGGGATTCCATTCACCTTACTAAACTGCTATGTCAGGCCAGATTTCACGAGCGAACTCTTTCCATCACTCTCGCTGTCGTTTCCTCCTACACCGATGGATTCATTTATCAACTCTCCGATGAAAGAATCATCTTAGTACTCGCGATAATGATCTATGTTCAAAAAGAGGAATTAGAAAATGTAAAAATAGCTATATTTTAAATGCACGTAACGACATTCTTTAGGGGCTAAGATGTATTTTTCACGGATATAAGGTAAAGCATTAGATAGGTCCTAGGCCAAATGACCTTAGCAGTCGGCGCCAAAAAATGAATTTAAAAAAGAAAAGAAAAGAAATAGATAAAGCATGAAATAGTGAACATTTTTCTAAGTATAGAAAAAGCGGAATAGATATCGCGGTAAAACTTTACGAGCTTATTCGTAGAAGATAAGTACGTAAAAATGTTACTGCGTGCAGATATGAATATTGTATATTTGGACTATAACCTTTATAGCTATGGAACGGCGCTACAAAACTCCATAAAACAGAATTATCGATGCACGTATTCATAATAATGACGGATATTATGTGCACATCGAAGCAATGTACTCTGATAAAACTAAGCTACCGAACTCTTTCCTCGAAAAAAATTTGCTCATCCTTTCGAGATTTTTGAACCCAATTCGTATAATACACGCTCAGTGACTTATATCTATAAAATAGTGTCTATCAATCAGAACCACTGACCAAAAACATTAAGTCCGCCGACTTCTAAAATAACAGAAATAACGAGCATAATACCGCGAATGTACACACAAACTTAATAAGCAAAAGTTAAAATCCTTATGTAGAATGCATATAACACCCCGCAATCCCAGGGATTAAAACCTCCTCGAACAACCGTAGCGATCGATGCCATGAATCAGATAAACAACCGACCTATCGCTACAACGCATAAAATCCTTTCGATCGCTCACAAAGTCCTGCGAAGCTTGCGCAAAATGCCGATTCGCTTTCACACTTTTAGATATCGAGCCCCGACTCATTACAGATCGGTGCTTCGATGGTCCGCCCGCACCGAAGGCGCTAGGTATCGCGATTCCCAATTACCACCGCGCCTGGCCGTAACCTGCGCGAGATACTGCACGCAGATTGCGCCCCGGACGAAATTAAATAATTTCGGTAGATACGATCGGGGTGCGCCGATGAATGGAGATCAAAGCGCGCGACCCGCGAGCCTTGCGTCGGCCGGCTTACGGAATTTCGTTGCGATACAGTATAAAGCCCTGCGCGCACGCGAGGAACGCCTTATCGATTAATCCTCGTCGCAACAATGCCAGGAGAGCCAAGAGCAAAGCGCGGATGGCTTAATAATTGCTCGGGCTACGGTGCAGGGGCCACGGAATTGCGAAATACGCTTTGCGGGTCGAGAAATCGCGCGTTCCCTCTTATTTGGCGATATTTCGCGCTGCAGATAAAATCGTCGCACTTGTAAATTTCGATTTGTCCGGGATACCTCGTCTCCCCCCCTCCATCGTAACCCCCCAACAGTTGCCCTCGGCTCGTCGCGGGGCGATCCTTATTTTTTCCTCGTAAATTCAATTACCGGCCTCGCCGCTGACAAAGCGGGCCTATATTTATATTTCGTGGATTTTATGCGATTGTTCCTCGGACGGTGAGGCTAACGAAGCGCGCGGTAAAATCTTTCGGTGATCCTTTTTTCGTAAGGAATTACCCGCGGCGAGCGGGCCGATGCACGTGGCTTCGGCCGAAGACAGTGGTACGCTAACGACCTTTTACCGAGGGAATACGTTTGCGCGCTCCGTTTCCTCGGCCTTCGACGTATGATATAACGCCTTTGATGCGGTCCTTATTGACGGACGTGGTTTTCTCTCATTACCGAGCTAGTTGCGTTGTTCTTTAAACGGATCGACTTTGAGTTTCGGGACACGAGAGCAGAGCTTGATCGGACGCTAGTTTTTCGTAGTGTTCTAAGTCCTCTCGAGCGCTATTATGTAATAGAGTGATCTACATCATTTTCTATTTGTCGTCTTATAATTTTTTTTATTCTTCCTCTTTATCGGCTTATTGTATGTTGGTATGGCATGTTAATTTATATCTTTGTAGCGTTTGGTTTATAATATATATTTGAAGAGAGCTCGTGGGAGAGCCGAATCGTTGGATATATATAGGGATTTGTTTTTATTACGCGTAAATCTAATAAAAAAAATTACTCGACAAGACCACGATTTATATTTTGAGTTTTGAGCATTCGTTGTTTATATAGATTGATCGTGAGAAAGTACCTCGTGCTCTTGTATGAAATACGAGACTTTTGATGAACCACGAATAGCCGTCTACAAACGTGTCCAATGGTTTTGCTTTAACGCTACTTGCAATAGGTAATTTCGATGCAGTTTGATTTTTACAACGTGGCGCCTTAACGATTGTAAGGCGATTTGTTTTTATTCCACGGAATTATGTTTCGTTCACGAATCGAGATTAACTCTGTTCTTCGATTCTATAACCTGAAAAGAGTTCGGTTCCTGACATATCTTTGTAGGTAGTATTCTTGGCGCATGCTGATTTATTACACTGTGCTACCCAAAACGCGTTTTAATAACCGTAACCCCGCTTTTTTCCTTTCATCTAATTACGCACCGACCTCAGCACTGTTTCTTGCACGATCGAAAATCGCTTATTCACGCCCGCGGAGAATCTGGATGCAGCCGCAACGAAAATTCGCTCGGTGGCTGATTATGCGAGGTAAACGAGATCCAAGATAATTTGTTTGCACGAAGCACGAGATTTATGCGATTATCTTTGTGATTCGCCGCTGTTTATACACGGTTACGCCTCTCTTATTTAAGACGCGCGGCTCGATTGTAGGAATCGGCTGGAAATCTCACTTGCGGCCAAAACATCGTTCTTCGTTTAGACTCGATGTCGAATTGCACGAAGGCACCCAAGGGCTGATCGAGTTTCCAAGTGTTTACGAGCCAGCGATAGGCGCAAAGGGGAAAGGGGCGAGGATCATCCTTAAAACTCACGCCTCGTCCTTTCGAATTCGTAACCTGACCTTGTGCTTGAATGAATTTATAGCGCGCTCTCGGCATCGGCACTTTCGGGCAGTACCGTCGAATCATCGGATACGCGAGTAACTTTTTTATTTAATTAAAATTTATTTCGCGATAATCGGCCGTAAGGAGTTGCTTAATTCGCGTTTGGTCCGCCTCTGCTTTCCAAGAATCATTCGGGAATCCGGGATTACCGAATTCCAACTTCGTACTGAAGGCAATTGCATTCGTAAAGCACGCGACTAATGCCTCCTGAGAGACCTTTACGGATGTAGATGCACTAAAGTACTGATTTAACGATTTGTAATATTATGACGGTTATTATATAGAAGTGTAACTCAGCTTTGGATACTGGAATTTCTTAGACGCCAGATCGACCAGCTGAGGTATTATCGGTTTGTATCGCAATTTCGATGAATAAATACCGCTTACCGCCACACCATTGTTAAAAAGAGATCAGCTTCTATTTATTTCAAGCTTTCTCAATTCGACCGGTTAGTATCGGATGTAATTTCAAAAAATGCTTACCAATAAAAGAGCAAAAATTGGAAATATTAAACCTAAAAACTATAGGTTTTTAGAAAGATTTCTGAAAACACAACCGCACTCTAAATTAATCACAAGCTGTAACACATCGAACAATTTTTAGGCGCTTAAAGCTTATCACAAAATCGGGTTATTCTTTTACGTTCAGTGACTTTTGGACAAAGTCTTACGTATTTTTCCTCAGTTCAATCCTCTTCTATATCAATAGAACGATCAAATCAAATCAATCCACACGCATCGTCTGATTGTGATCTTCTTTTGACTATCAGTCTCCCCCCTCTCCCTGACATCGCCTTCCCTCGCTCGCTTGCCAGCTGTCAAAAATCAACTCTTAATACGAGACAGAACTTTACACGCTTCCATTGTCCAGGAGACGAAAGAAAAGCCGGCGGTTGGCTTTGCTCGCTATCGTGTAATTGCTTAACGAGCTGTAGGTAGAGCAGCGCACGTGGGAGGTTGTTGGTCTACGTAATTATCACCTCTATCCTTGTTCTTCGTCGCCACGAGAGAGTGGGACAGAAGCACCTCCCCTCGTTCTCCGACTCGTTGCTTTCCTTCTCTCTCCTCTTTACCTGGGGGCATTCGAGCCGACCGCCTGCCTTCTCCTCGGCGGTAGCACGCGTCGAGGTCTTTTAACGAGCGGCGGACCTCTGCATTCGTTGATATTTTACAAAATCACTCCGGCCTAAGACCGACAGGACAGCATAAATATGGGATTTTTATGTTGGTCGAGTATGATCGTGCAAGGAATAAATGATCTTCGAGGGTGGGAGCTCAAGATCCTCGTATTCTCCGCGCTTGATCATTCCTTCCTCGATGAAGGTACTCGTAATTAGTTTAAAAATCGCAAAGCAATCGACACGAGTGGTAGATTTATATTATTGCTTCATACCCCCACTGCAAGCTTGATCCCCAACCTTTGCAATTAGTATAATATAACGAACTATATTCAATAGCAGAACTACCAAAAACCTCAGAATCACTCGTATAAAAATCCTAAAAGGAATTTCTCTGAATTTATGACCGTGCATTCGCGAAGAATTCCCATAATTTTACCATGAGATATGTTCGCGTTTATTCATGGCAGATCTAGACACATCGAGAGATCGCCCACCGCTTCTAATGTCGGTTAAGACAAGCTAGGGGATGCGATTAGTCTTGTCGAGCGAGTAAATTGGACGAGAGGGCGAATGCTAGAAGCCAAGAGGGTTTCCTTCTCTCTCCCCCTTGTCACTCCGCCGTCGCGGAGCGTTAAGCGCGAAGGTTTGGCATTGGCTGATGCAGGGAACCGCTGGCAGGTTGGTAGAAGGGTAAATAAGGCCGCTGATTCGCCCAAGGGGGTCTAACCGTCGGGATGGTGCAATTCTGCCCCGGAGGCTTCGACAACCTACTCGTGCGCGCTGCTGACTCGCCTCGAACTCCTCGATCGACTAGCGCGATCCTTATTCCGTCTTTCGTGATACCACACTTTCCGACAGCCCGCGGCGCGGATGTAGATATTTATAATCCTGAGCAGAATCTACACAGCTGTCCGTAAGTATCCGGGCGCCTTCGCGAATTCGTATAAGCAATATCGTCTTATTTCGCACGATAGGACGTTTCGTGGATGTTGTTCGTCGATGAGAATTGCTCGTGAGTTAGCGTGATCGAGCGATTAGGAAAGTTGTAATTTTTATGAGACTTTGATGATATGTATAAACGTATTGTCTGAAGATCGTTGGACGACGATGTACATTGTGCAAGTTTTGCTATTTGCCTGATTGATTAATTATTAAAGACAGAAAGTAAAAAATAAATATGATTAATCATTAAAGACATAAAATAAGAATAAGAACTTAGGGTATAGCATCAATTTCATCGACTTCTAGAGGCTTTATTTGTTATTCAATGGTCATAGAATTTTTCATCGGTTATTACTGTGAACCTTATATATATTTGTATATGTTTTGGCATTATAAATTGAAAAATTTTGAAAATGGAGTAAAGTACTTTAGCTTACAATCGATTAGCGTGCGTTAAGCCTGGCGCGACTCGAGAGATTTATTAACCGCGAGGTGGATAACGCGATGCTGTGCGAGAGATTTACCTCTATGGACTGGTTGATAAATCAAACGTAAGGATACGTTTAATTCTACATTTGGATTGCTAGGTGAATCAACGTCTGCGTCGGTTTATATGGTAATCGATAGAACGATTTAATCCGCATCGTAACATCGATTTTATGGTGTTAGAAAAGAGAACAGTTTAACAGCCTTCCTTACTATTATTTAAACATTTTTTAACACGTTCAGTATCCAGATGCAATCTAATGAGAGTCATCAGATGAGCGTCTAATAACTCTAGACTTTACTCGTAAGATTAAGAAGAGAACCTTGCTATTGACCATCGAATATAATAAACTCAAAAGGAATCGTAGTATAAAGACGAGCACAGCGCTTATATCCGTTTCCTTTTTATCCATCTAGATAGTTATATCCCATCATTTTACCGCCGATTACTCGCAGAATCTCGAAATATACGATCTAACAAATTAAATGGCTATAGCACAATAAAGTCTAGAATTAACTGTCAGAGTTTAAACACGCAATTTCATAACAGATATTCAGAACTCCATCAACTTCTCGACCGTCGCTTTACAAGATACAATTTCCGTGTCAGTAGAGGCAGTAGAATTGATTTAAACACAACCGAGGCTAATGACAAGGTACGACCCGTTATCCTAATTATACTGTGTATCATGTAAGAAAGAAAGGAAGATGCGTTACGTACTAATAATGGCTGTGCCTACGCGTTTGGCATGGCAAAGTGGTGAATCGAATCGCGGTTAAAGGAACGTCCGTCAGCGGCTAATCAGCTCTCGGTTAATCGAAGACGCGTACTTTCTTCGACTTTTTGCAATACCTCCATTGAACGTCCATCCTGACTTTCTGAGAGGTCAACATATTCCGCGAGATACCTCGAAGCTGGTGGCCGGCTCGCTGCAATGAGCATTCCCAAGCGGCAGAAGAAAAAGCAGCGCGCCACCGCATCGCGCTTTTCATTAGCTTGCGAAATTCTGAATTTACGGCGATTAATGTCCGACGCGCACGTCACTCGACCTTGCGCAAAACGGATACATTTCCATTTTATTCTCCCATTGCCTGGCAAATGTTTGAAGGCTTGGACACTGGTAATAATGCATTATACCGCAGAGCACGAGCGAAGATGTATGGTATATTAACCATTTATTACGCTCCTATTGGACCATCTAATATAATATATCATTATTAACGGAAAGCAGGTACAATGGAATTTTCGAATAAGTACCTAAGTCGATTTGATAAATTTATCGGTAATACTCGCACGATGTGATCTAATTATATAATATTGATTTAATCAATTATGTATTATTTCTAAATTATTTACGAGTTTCCGTGATCCTTGTATCTCGTTAATATTCTCCACAGTGTCTATGGCCAAAGGAGTATTAACAAATTAATCGTACACTATATTCCTTCGTAAGGGTACATCGTTATATTTAACTTAAGGCACAAAAGTGTTCCATTTGTATTATAAGGGCTACTTGCGGTTTAAATGGATTACTCGCCGATTTATTGTTATCCTTTGTGGCATTCAAATTGAAAAAAAGCGTATTTCGACTGGCAGAGATGAACCGCGAAGCCAAGGGGGGTTTGGGAAGAAACGGATACGCCGCCGGCTTTCAAAGGAATCCTCTCGTGAGAAGAGATTTATTCGATCGTTGATGGCATGGCATCATCGCCGTTTACGAAATTACGAGCTGCAATGTTAATCTGCTGTAATTACGGATCTCGAATGGTAAGGAGCTGTAATACATTATCGCACGGTAAACCGCGGTTCACGATTGTGTGTGGTGAGATTAGAATAACGCAGTGAACGGACACTTTGCCTTCCGTATGGAAAACTGGAATTAGCAATTCATCACTCGCTTCTGAATTCGTTCGTGTAATATGTTAACCGAAGGCACGATGGTGTAGATCTCGCTTCGACGCGGAAGATGGACTTAGTATTCTCTACGATCGACGAAGAATGTTCGAAAGAAAATTAACAACAGATGCAGATCGAACAGACGGTTTCTGAAAAGTATATTTTGGAGTACCCTTCAAAAGCGTCGGAACATGACATTAAAGTCAATCGCTTACAGCTGGTAAAACAGCCACTTGCGGTGTCTCAACTCAAAACAGTTACTTCAACCGTTCATTCGTGTCACTACAATCATTATCATCGCGATCAAACAGTAGCAGCCCAGTTGTATATCAATTCATGTCAGTCGTTGAGTTACACGCCGGTAATGAAAACTCTGCGATTAGAAGGATCGTAAACTGCAGTTGTTTTTGTTTATACAAGGCGTTGTTTAAAAAATTGAAGATGGCGTCTATCTTAAATATCATCGCGCTTTTTTTTTGTTTTGGTTACGAATTAGTTTACGATCGAGAACGTGATTGTATAGTGGAATTACGAGAAATGGTGGTTATTGAGAACTATATCCGTTAGCCTACCTAGCACAATTCGAAATACAATAATTTGTTTTAAATTAATCGTATTAATCGAAAACAACATCCTAGTATAACAAATCGGATCCGCTGTAATCCATTCTAACTCACATTTCGCCAATCGCTGCAGATTAAACGCGTCAACGAAAAATAAGGGATGCCAACGTAAAGCTAAAATCACTCATCCAAAATAATCCATGAAAATTAAAATCGTACCGTTGCGCTCTTATTCAACTATATCCTCGCCTTCTCCCTTACTACACTTTAATCATAATAATCAAATGACATTTAATCTTAAGATCACTCGAACAGAAATATTCAAAGAGTATTCGAAACGACTGCGTGGTCTCATAGAGCAAACGTATTAGTCCTACAACCTCGCTTCCGCTGTCGCCAACAATGGACTTCAAATCACAAATATATAACCAGTATCTTACAATAAATCCCCAATTTCCGAAAAAAAAAATCCGCGTATGGAAATTTATATACCTAATGTCGAAGCCTGTTCAGAATAAAAATAAACAAAAAAAAAAACCACACACTCCTTTCATTCATATATCCAGCCAAGCTGTCCGCACTCATCGTCCTTCATGACATAACATTCGTATCAGCGCACATTTCAAATCTATTCCACTAATACACCGCAGCCTATCCAACAACCCTATTGCGAGTTATACCCAGGCAGGTTTCTCCCATCGAGTCCATCGGGTGGGTGAAATATTCTCTCCGCTCGCGTCGTCCCGGTTTAAAGGTGACAACGCGCGGTGCACCGAACGAAAGGAGGGAGAAGGGGGAGCAGCCGCGTTGGCGGCGAAAGGGGGCGGGGAGGGGGGAGGGGGAAGGGGGGGCGGAGGAGGGTGGGAGGGACGGCAAAATCAAAGGCGCGGACCTTGCATTAAGTTGCGCAACCCTTAATACCCCCGATTAAAATCGACTATACGTCTTGCAACCTTGTGCAAGTCAGCCATTCTTCATCCTCGTCCATCGTCCTCCTCGTTCCTCTTCTCCCCTGCCTCCTTCGCCCGACTAGGGAGCCGGGCAGTCCGGTGGCAGAGAGAAAGGAGGGCGGGAACCGCGAGGCGCAAAGTCAAAGTCGTCAATCCTGCTCCGAATGCGAATGGTACGTTTCTCGCCCCGCATTATGCGCAAATGCGCCTTTTGTGCGGACGAATCGTTAAGGGGGGCCTTGCGCAATTCTTTCGCCGAGGAGATGAGGGAATAAGCGACGCGCTTAACACATTGAGCGTTGGCCCAGAGTTTTCGCGGATCTCCGAGCGGCTGCTAAACTGTCGCTATTGCTACTGCTGCTTCGAACGAGACGCGCGAAGGTGGATTTTCCTAGCGACCAGTTTCTTGCGCAGTAGGAACCGAATTTGTATGAAAACGTTGGCAGGAACACGATGGAAAGTATATTTTGCTTTGTTTCCAATGTTTTTAAGCGAATTCGATTCTTGCTGTGGAAAAAACCAGATGCTAGGAAAACCTATGGTAAGTAGCGCGATATTAATCGCGGCTATCTCCGCTTGGGGCTTTTCCGCGTTCTAATGAATTTTTGTCTAGGATAGTATTCGTTTATAGGATGTCTAGGGTTATTTGATCAGCTCTTATTAGCTGGTCACCCTTTGATTGAGTTTTCTATGGAGTTGTAAAACTTCTGGTGAGCACTTGCTTGGGCACTCCTTGCTGTTTACCCAATGTAGTACTAGTGTTGTTGAAGATAACATTTCATCAGAACATACTACTTTACAAAAATGTATGAGATTTTTTTTTTATTTATTTAATTCAATTTTATATTTCGCACCGACTGCTATGGTTATTTGGCTTAGGACCTACTCTTTAAGGTGAATTCCGAAGCACCAGATCTATAGCATAATATGCCTCATTCTTTTAGTGGAAATATATTTTACGGAATTGAATTTGTCATAAAACACATGTTTTCAGTGCATTGAATAAATATGCCTGCGTGTACCATTTATGATACACGTCTGCAGATCAAGTTTAACGTGTACCGCGAATGGTACATGCAACACAGAACGCGTTAAGGCCGAAAGAAATACCGAATGCGAGAACAGCGGGAGAGGATGGGCGTGCGAGAGGAGCTTCGAGGTTCTCCTCCTTAACCCTCCCTGTTAACCGCGAAGCGAAGCAGGGTGTGGCGACAATGAACGATGCTTTTAATAATGTACTTCGCACGTAAGGCGATAGCCTCGGCGGATATAAATCACGGGCGTAAGATAAACTTCGATCGGCTTAAGCCCGAGCGAAGCGCGAAGTAAAAGTGCGTTGGTGGGTTCTTCGGGAAACTTCGGACGTCTGCGTTAATCCTTGCTGCGCCTCTCGCAAAACATCGCCAGAAATATCGATATAATCGTACGTGAAGTAACGCCTTGCTCGCGTAATTTATCATCGCCGATAAATTGCAATCGTAAACGATATTCCTCGAATATACGCGATATTCCCAATATTCGCGATCCTGCGAATGAATACGCCCTGGATGAAGTATTCAGATTTGCGCCTCGATCCTTTCTACGCTGACTTTACTTCGACAAATGGTACGTTCCTCGGGAGGAATATGAAATAAGAGGAGGACGGAGGCCAGACACTGGCTGGGTTTCGAACGTTCCGCTTAACCCTCTCGACTCTCCGAACTCGTACGCGAATTTCAAAAGATCGCTCACCGCCAAATGATAGGCTTCTTGTCCTACTTATGCACAAATGCGCGTTCTGTGCACTTTTGGAACTGCTAAGGATCGAGCTTGCGCAACATCGAGGGGCATGTAAAAATGAGCGCTCGAAAGGAATACGGAATAAGAGTACGGGAGAGGATAGGCGCGTGAGAAGCTTTAAGTGTCCGCCTTAAGATATGCGTCACGGACGATCAGCGGCATAATTAGTCACAGTCGGCGATAATGCACGTGGCTACGTGAGGCCTACGGATTACACCTGACAATGGATCGATGATGATTTTAACGCGAACCACCGATTCACATTGACAAAGTCAATTATGCTTCTTTACATACGTTTCTTTTCACTTTGTGCAGCACTCTTACGCTCTTGTTCAACACTTTTTTTTATAGCGGTGTGAAGAGTTAACTGTGATTTAAATAACTGTTTATACGCGAATATACAGATTACACCTGACAATGGATCGATAATGATTTTAACGCGATTCACACTGACAAAGTCAATTATGCTTCTTTACATACGTTTCTTTTTACTTTGTGCAGCACTCTTACGCTCTTGTTCAACACCTTTTTTTTTATCAGTGTGAAGAGTTGACTGTGGTTTAAGTAACTGTTTATACGCAAATAATAGAACTCGCACGGTACAGATCGTTCAGTCGAGGCACTGTGAAATAAAATGAGTAAGATAAACGACGAAGATAAGTGTGACTCCTGGATTTCCACTCTTGACTTGAGTCACGTGCCAGGAGCCTAGATAAATATCTCCACTAAATCGGTTAACAGCCACGGCACCGTGTATATGTGTATACCTTAAAATTTTCCGCGACCAGTAGCGCTTGTAGAAACAATATCTTGCTCAGTCCGCGGACTCACGTGGCTATTAGCGGTGAGGATAATTAAAAGTGCAATAACAGCTTGTCGAAATCGTCGAAGCAAACTTGTACGGACTTTCGAGCTTCGTGCTGCAAGCTTTTAAAACTGTCGAAACGCTCCGGAACACCTCGATGGACTTCTAAGGATGGCAGTGGGATTTTTGCACTCCGAGCGTGCGAATCTCATTGTGCGGACGTACCGAATGTGAAAACAGGAAACGCTTCGCATTTGTTACGGCAGGAAGAAGAGGAAAGGAAAACAGAGAACACATGTAACGTGTCGCGCAACGACTAATCCGTTTCACAGTGCCACGCCGCAGCTTTCTATGAATCAGATAAGAAAGTTGCTGTCGGTTACCGAGATCTAAGGCGTATGTAAAACAGGGACGCGTATCAAGCGCGCAGCATCGCCGTCTCGATCGACAAATTTCAGTCCATCTCGGTCTCAGGGAAGGGATATATTTGAAGAATAAGCAGGAAGAAATTTGAAATTGAAATGCGTCCTAACTTGGAACAAGAAATTCATTAGTACATTCATAGTGGTGAATCACATAAAAAAAAAGACACAAATGCAAGATGAGCCTCAACAAAACCAAATTTATTATCCACAATACAGACGACTTTTACGCGAAAATTACTATTTTGCAACGATCATTTGCTGTGGTTGTTAAAAGTAGCCTATTCACACACTGTTATCCTTTAATTTTCCACTTGGTCTTTTTGGAGCAGAGTTCGGTCGATCGAATCGACATTATCGTGAGGGAACAATAATTTTTTACCACTAGCGCGTTGCTCAATAATTAAAGGTTAATAATAATAATACAAATCGTAAAATTAATAACATAAAGTTTAAGACATGTAGGTGATGAGTGAATCGGAGAAAACAGCACAGAAAAAAATCCAACACTGGGCTTACTGGACCGGGACTCGAACCTTGCTATTTTGCATTTATCGAATGCACTTTTCCAGCTTTCGATCTATGCCTCGAATCCAGAAGAGGATCACTAATCGTCGCGTCCCTTTTATCAGAAATGTTCGCGAAAGAACCAAAAGCGGTGATCGATCGAAAATGCAAAACGCCTATCCAAGAGCGCCAGCAGCGAACGTTAGTTTAAACCAGTTCTACAGCCGCCATTAGGATCTATGCGCGATATAATCGATCCTGTTGTAAGAGCGTTATATCCTTCGACGTACATTAGAGTCATCCTGCCTGGGGCCTTTCGGGACCTAAGGAGAGACCGCTCCCTCGGCCGTAACGTTGTGCAACGTGAGCCACGAGCAAAAGATCATTGTCCTGCGTGCTCGTGCGTGTACTTTGCAATTCGTGTGGGTCACGCACCCCAATTATGCGTGCACGGTGCAGGAGCACCGGCGTGCACCCGAAAATTTGCGTGTTTCGCCCGTTGCCGAATAGCGTTAAGCAAAAGGTTAGCTAGGAATTGGCATAACGGATTTGCCTAATTTTTTTTGATCATGAGAAGTCAATTCTTAGTGTTGACACGGTTAATGTACTTTATTATTTTATGGTCTAAGACGTTTTGTCCGCTTGGCGCGTGAACTCATGTTGCAGTTTTTATTCGAATTATATTCTAGTATGCATGGTAAATAAGCGAAGAGATTTTTTAAAGGCACATTTCTTGTCAATTAGAAATAGAAGGTTGGTCGAAGGTTTATATGGTTTACGTGCAGGATTGTTGGACATGCTTGTATGGCAAAAGATAGAATATTGAAGTATACTTGGCATAGGAGTATGATGCGATAAAATTCGTCTGTTTTAACCCCCCCCCCCCTCTCCATCGCTTTTTTGTTCAAGTTGCTTACTTTAATCATATACCACTAGACTCTATATTTAAAACTTCATATTTGATAGATGCCTGATTTATCCATTCATCCAGAATGGAAAGCGAGTAATTCTAACAGCAATCCAAATCGTATATGGGTTTTGTAAAATACGCACGTTCAACTGATTTCATTGAAATCTGATATTGTAATTTTATAGCATAGAGTCACAGGCTGTAAGTCCATGTGCCATATTTCCAAATAAGAAATCTAAAAGTGGAAACTGACATGCGACGTTGAAGCTGGAAAGCATACGTCCATATCTGCATCTATTGCGCCAGCCACACACACACACACACTGACGGCCGTGATAAATCCATTTCAGTTTAACGATAAACACTAAGATTACATGGCTTAATGGTTATCGTTCAAGAAAGCTTCTGAATCATCGGCCTACGGTAAACACAGCCATTGAATACGTTTTGCACCGCGAAAGTCCGGTGCAAATCGCAAATGGCCGATGATAACTGCTTTAACACGCAGCGTAAACCCCTTTGAGACTTAATAACCTACCTGGAATCGCTTCTGATCGGGGGCAAGAATACCATCGATCAACAGCAGGGGACTAGTACCTACGTTATCCTTGAATCCCCGTAGCATCGTTTAAAGTCAACACGCTCGGCACAATAAATGTAATTAATAATTTGTATATGGGCCTTGCGCGATAACGTTATTTTATCATCAATCACTGACAGCCGGGTACTTTCGATTTATTGCGCTCGGTGTCCACGTGGGTCTCGTCGTTGGCAAGGAAAGAAAGATTTTCGATGGATTCGTGACTCAGAGAACGAGAGCGAATTTATGGCACGTTAAGCAGCATGCAACGTGTGTGACCGGAGGCTGTGGGTCGTAAGTCCCCGGGGGCATGCGCAGAACAGCGAACTAATTCGAGATCCTATGATCCGTGTGACTGGGATCTATTCACGAAGGCAGTGTACTTCTGCCCGCTTCGAGTACCTTTCCAGATCGAGTATCGAGCAATTTATGTAACTTGTCGAAGCACCGTTTTTATGGCGTCTTCTCGTACGAAATACTTATCGACGTAGAAATACTTATACAATGTAATACTCATCGAGGTACCCTTTGCACGATCAGAATTTCAGGTTTGTTGACCAATGCACGTTTGATCGAGCGAATTTTAGAAGATTGTTTTAAGCTCTGTTTCTTTTCATACTTTTCATACTTTGATTAATTATAAGTGCAGCTTTGTGTACTTATTTTGGATCGGATAAAGATGGGAT
Source organism: Ampulex compressa (assembly GCA_038496175.1). NCBI lineage: Eukaryota > Metazoa > Arthropoda > Insecta > Hymenoptera > Ampulicidae > Ampulex > Ampulex compressa. The sequence goes on from JBCFXI010001186.1 coordinate 18,243, forward strand.
GTTAGGGTTAGTGAATGATTTGCTTTGAATACACCACTTTGTGATCGATACGAGAATACATATTTATAGCTTACACTATTGTTTTGTTTGGCTCGAGTGTAATTTATTAATGAGTATAAACTATTCTGTATCTGGTATTGGATGTCGTTGAGTATGAATTTGACCGAATGTATCGGTAGATGGTTCGAGGCGTAAAAGTCAATTCAACCGCGATAGAGTAATGAATGCAGCGTAGAAATTATACGATAAGGAGTGTGGTCATTTTGCAGCGCGAAATTGATATTTATAAAATTGCGCTGATCATATTTCCATACGTGAGTAACGAGGACGATGCTCCCGTCGACTGTCTTTCAATCCAGCGAGCTAGTCTTATGAATAGTCAAATTCAAAACTCGGATACACGTGAATAATGACCTCTCAATGGATCGAGAACCCACGATTTTATTAATTATGTATACCACAATATTCAACGATATTCGTGTGACGATACCGAGATACATTTCAATTCTACTTGGTTTCTCCTCCGTACATTAATTATCCCAACACAGTGCACGATAGTCTTTGCTATAGTACAAACCATTCCAGTCTTTCACATTAATTTTCATTGTTGTAATAAAAAAAGAGTAGACTACCTGAACAAAGCTAGGAGAGGAACTTCACCCACGACAAAAAATAATCAAACAAACCGCAGATCCTAGTGTACAATACAAAAAAACTAATGATTCAAAAACAGTCAATCGACACGGTTTGCAAAAACCAGCGATTTCACCTTAAATTCTCCAGATTAATCTTCGCGTTAAAAAAAAAAAAAAGGAATATAATATACTCGTAATATTCGCAATAAACCTCGATGTGAAAAACAAGGGCGAGGATACTTTGCACCTAATGTATGTAGAAACATAGATGAGAGATAACCGGAGATTGAACGTCCACCTTTTGGGGTCAGTGGCAATTTTTCACGTCGAGTGCGTTCCGCGAAAGAGTTTCGCGAACGGCAGGTCCCAAGCGCAGGGTAGGCGCAGCGCGGGATTAATAATCCCAGATAGACCGGAGATACGAAGAAACGGGCGAGGAGCGTTTGTGCGAAAAATTTGCGAGCGGCCCGGTTGCCGAATCAGCGGCGGGACTTCGTTTATTACTTTTCTCGGAACAACGCCTGCTGAGATGCGGACGAAGGCCACCGATGGGGCCGTGGAAAGTTGGGTAACTTTCCCCTTTATACCTACGAGTACCTTCGACGGCGTTGTCTCTTAGGCGTGCCGGCTCTTTAGGTACCGATTAATACTCTCGCGCACTGACTTTGCTCGCCTCTCCCATCCCCCTGGAACGGACGATGAGTCTCTCGCGCCTCCATCGTGCTTCGTGCACACAGCGAAATTTAAACCGAAGCTGCTGATTTGTGGACACAATACGAGGTTACTGTCGAGGAAACTATGAGTATCTTTACAGGTTGAAAGGTTCTATTTTTTTTTTCGAGGATAACCTTGTATAGAACTGCTCGTCGTTTCTTCTATATTGCTTAAGTTATAGAGTGCTTCGATCTGTTGCGTGTTATGGGTTATTTCTTAAGCTTATCGATATAATGGCATGAGGCTTTAGATATAAGGATAAGATTTGAAGTACACTTCTCTTCTGTTCATTACTTACGATTTTTTATTCTATCCGACGATTTCAGTTTTTATTCTTAAACATTTTGAATGTTGTAGAAGGTGTATGTTTAGTCATTATAATACGGAATGAAATTAAACTCTGGTTGAGGCAAGGTTACTCATCAGTGAACCTTTTGTTACCTTGGAAATTATGATGAAGCTCTATTATTTTCGTGACATTAGGATTAAGTAATTACAAGATTGATCTCCAATGTCCAATCAATACATATAAACTCGTGCAAAGGAAAAATAAGCATATTCACAATCAAGTATTGTAATCCCATGATTTCGCTACGCCTACTGAATAATACAATGTCCGAGTAATTATGTCATTCCGTGCGTTATGTCGACACGCGTAATAAGTATCGGTAAGAAAAGCGATTAAGTAAGAACGTGGAAGGTAGCTTTCCTACTATTACTCCCTTACTTTCTTGCACTCTAAAATTGGCTCCCGACTGGCTGGCAGCCACGCGTGCGAGAGAAATTCATTGCAAAAGGTTGGCATAACAGCGACGGATTTTCATAGGGCGTGCTCCCACGGTCATTTCGAGAAATAGCGCTGGGACTTTTTCAGGATAATCCGCTTTTCCTCGAAAACGAATGTTCGGCCGGCACGATCAAGGATAATGGGATGCTCATTGAACAAATTGGTTCACCATGCCTGCTTCGATTTGCGGGAATTTGCATCTTGGCCGATTGAGAAGACAGGATATTGCGATCGCCGGGGAAGGCTTCTTATGCAAAATCTCCATCGTCGAATTATCTCGGCTTACGTAGCCAAAATTCGTTAACGGCATCTATATTTATGAGTACCATTATTACTTTCGCAATATCCGCAGCTCTTTGATTGGCATCGATTAACCCGCTAACTGGGTCATCTCCCCGAGGGAAACGCGCCTGAGACTTTTAGAGAAATAAATAAACAATCCGGCGTAGAGCATCGTATATTTACACTTTCTACATCGGTGAAATCATCAACTTAGCGATTCGATTCGCGTACTTCGAGAAATACGGGCGAGCTTCTGACGGAAGGCAGGACTCGACGCAAAATGTAAATATCACTGTTTGTGAGTAATGCACGTAGTATTCCATAAAAATGTTAAACATATCTAAGTTACGAGTTCGATGTCGACGTCCTCTCGTGGAGATTCGCGACTGCGCAACGTTTGACTTACCATTAGAAGTCGGTGTTATTTTTTCTACTCAACCTATCGGATTCGTCCTCATCGATTGCTAAATGCGTACTTTATTCAATTTGAAACGTAAAATAGATATGTGCCATCGACAAAGCTGAACGCGCTAGGTTACCAATCGCTCCGATTCTTCAGGCTGCAGTGTAACCATTTTCAATGATTAGAAGACGCAATTATTATGTAATAAATACCATCGAATTTGTGACGTAAAGATGAAACGTTTGAAAGCATTGAGTCACTCATATAGAAGGAAATTTATTCCTTGAAATTTGGAAAAGATTAAGATAACGCAGAAAAGGAGACAAGGAAAAGGACAAAAATACCCAGAGCAGGAGACGAAGGAAGAATCTCATCGACCACAAGAAACACGCTCTCAATGTAGCAAACAGGTGCAAAGAGCCAAGTGTAAGAAAGCAAAAAGAGAATCTAATCTCGCCTCTCAACGCAACAGCAACAAAGCAACGAAGATAACAAGAAACAAAATCAAACGAAAAGAAGCTCAAAGCAAGAACACGAGAAGAGAGCATCACACTCCACACGCACAAAATCTGAATTCGAATTCCTCGAAAAGCTCCGTCAGGTTTTCAAAATTTTCCATTTCCATACATATACAAACTCTGGTTGTTCCTAATCCACCTTAAACAGTAGCCTTGGCAGTCAATATCCAAAATTAATAAAAGAAGAATAAGGACGACGATGTCGTCGAGCTCGGGGGGCACCAGCTCGTAGAGCAGCGCGGAGGGAAGGAGACAAAGGCGAGGAAGAAGAAGAAGAGGAAGAGACGAGGAGGAGGCGAGAAGAAGAGGGGTTGCGTAATCGCGGCAACTCTTTGGCGCATGTGCGCTCCGATCGCCCGGGGCGAGCCGAGACCTTGTCGACGTGCATGAGAACTGGGCCGCGACGGGCCTCGGCGCGATCCGGGCTCCATCGGGCCCAAATCGGACCGGCCGCCGATCTAGACGATGCTCCTCCCCTCCAAGTCCCTCCCCCCTCCCGCCACGCCCCCCTCGGCCGGCCTGAACTTAGCCTCGGCCGATCTGCGCCGAATTCTGCGACGCCGGCAAGTCTGCCGAGGCCCCGCGTCTTCGAACCGAAGTCATAGACCCTGCCTTTTCAGGCTTACGTAAGCCTCGATATGCCGATTGTATATTACTCATTATTATTCGCCTGACTTTGGGTATAAAATCCTGAGGGTTTCAGCGGGAAATTGTAGGAGAAACGTATGTGAGCGGAAAGGTTGGAAATTGATATTATACGCGTTTCTTCTAAGATTTTTTTGGAACGTGTACAGGGCGTGGAGGAAAAATGCGCGAGCTTTCTGATTGGCTATTGCTCGTATATGTAGTTTTGATTGAAGTGTTTATTAATATAGATGCGAATTTGAGTATTTGTTTGTTAGTATATATTTGAGAGAATGATATGAAAGAATTATTTGATAATTGTAGGGGAGTTTTTTATTTGTTTAGGATGGACGTGGTCGTACGTGAGATTATACTGATTGTATCGATTATTTTTTAGTTTTGTAGATGGAAGGATTTTTTATTGGAACACGATTAAAGAAATTTGTACTTCGTATATCGATTTTTATCTTACGATACTTTAACGTCACGGGCGGGCAGTATGTTTCTCCAGTAAATTTCCATGAAAATAGTAGGTATAAATAGCGTTTACTGGTGATAAATATAGGCATAAAGTAGAATCATTTTTGCATTTGACTCTGACGGTTGAAAGGCCAAGCTCGTTAGTTTCTACGCAAACCGACTGCTGATCTTAAATAAAGGATCGGTTGATGATCGCCTTAAAGCAACGTGACATTTAAATCTTGCACGTCAAACGCTCTTGTGCCACGCATTTGGCGAAAGTATGTCAGATATTAAATTCGAGTAAATGATCTTGTCACGCCTTTCGAGACCATACGGATCGCGGCGCACCTTTTGATGCGTTGTACGAAATTACACGTTACATTAGTTTCGTAAGGCCTGTATCAGCGCTAGATATTGTGGGGCAAGGTCCTCGCGAGTCCCTCGAAAATATCTCTGCGTGAGAAAACTGAGATATGCGCAAGGATAATCGTTAGGAAATCCTCCCGGCGTCCGAGATAAGTCGAAGAATTTTTGTCGCCGGGCTCAAAACGAGTAAGCCCGACGAGGGACAATTACGAAAGCGTTAGAAGATTTCTCACGAAACCGCTTTCGTGGTCGGTTGGTATTCCGTTGATGTATTCCCGTGGCACGGCTCTTATCTTCGCCCGTGATACATATTCTGCCACTTCATCGTCGAGGAAACGAGTATTGTTTTGCTCGAAACTCGGAGATCTTGCGAGAGAATTTACTACTTCTGTTTTCACACGCTGGTTGATTAACGACGACCTATCGTTTTCTCGCAACAAAGCGTATGTCCTGCTCAATTTCTATTCGCTGCCATTTTACATTGCACCTCCTATCAAGTAGATTATTCTAGCTAAAATACGCTTCCGTGTGATTCACTAAGGTCGATCCCCTGATTGCAGATTTTGGGTCCAGTTTCTGGTTGCCACGTGAACCCCGCTGTAACCGTGGGGCTCTTAGTGAGTGGAAATTGCACCTTCTTGAAGGCTGTATGCTACATCGTCTGTCAATGTTGCGGCGCGATTGCAGGAGCCGCGATTTTGAAGGTACGTAGGCGGCCTCAATAATTAATTGCTTACCTGAGCGATGTATACCTTATACGGAATGCTGAAATTGTAGTAAGCCCGATCTTAGCTGAGAGGAAATCTTGTTTATAATTCAATCCGAACCGCGAATAATTTAAGCCTCGCAAATTTGCTTGTTTTACAAATACGGCTATGTAATCCTCTCATCCATACTTACTTTGAATACTCATCCATACTTTGAATACTCACCCGAATATCGATACAATATATCTAATCTCCCTAGATATTTATATAAATTGTACGTTGAACAGTGCACATAATAACATTACTTATATCACGCATCACGCATCATTCTATAATGACGTAATATTTGCAAGGTAACGTAACAAATCAATAAAGAAAGCGACGATCATAACAAATCTCCAGAGACTTTTCGACAATAGCCTAGAATCCCAACGTAGAGTTATTAAACGCGTTGCACAATTTAATAACAAATAATATATTCAATAACAACAGGTGCATAAACCTCAGGTTCTCCGACGACGGTCTACATTTTCTCGCATACCAATTCACACTGCTGTCTTTCCCGCACACCACTCTTCTCTCACTCCAGGTTCAACACCCTAGAATCATCCACTCCTGCAATAGTAAACCCGCGCTCGTTTTTAAAAACCATTCTCAACCTTCAGGCTTTGCTACCATCTACCGAAGATGAGTTCGGCCTGGGCACGACGAACCTGTCCCTGGGAATCAGCGAGACCCAGGGGATCCTGATGGAGTCCATGGTCACCTTTCTGCTGGTCCTGGTGGTGCACGCAGTGACCGATCCCAAGAGAACCGACACCAAGGGCTGGGCGCCAATGGCCATTGGACTGACCATCAGCGTGTCGCACATGGCCGCTGTACCAATCACGGGGAGCAGCATGAACCCAGCGAGGACACTGGGCCCGGACGTGATCAAGGGAGACTTCAAGGACCTCTGGATCTACTGGGTGGGGCCCATGATAGGCGGCTGCATAGCTGGCGGCCTCTACAGGATGATCTTCAGGCGCACCAAGGACGACGAAGAATCCTACGATTTTTGAGGGCAAGGGACGGAACCAGGCCGCTTCCAGGGGGATGCGTTCGCGCCGAGAATGATGAATTTCACGAGAGATCGGCAGAGTGTTCTCGAAAAACCCGTTGTTCCTTAGGCCGATGAGATTTTAAGTAAGCTGGGGCGTGCGCGACTCGTGGCTTAATTTCGATAATCGTAGGGTTTTCGTCGTGAACGAATCCTGGCCAACGCGTGAGGAGCGCGGAAGGGACAGCGATGTGGTGCTTATGAGATATTGGAACTGCGCTAATCAAAAGAGTACTAAGGGGGCTACCTATATATTTAGATGATTCTCGATCGTCGGAGATAGAGTTACCGGAAGTCGCAGGATTATTTACAAGGACGGCAAGGTTTACTCGTTGAAAATAAGGGAAGGCAAACTAGGACGATATTGCGGTAGCGAGAAATAGGAATCGATGCGCGATTATTTCGGCTTAGATTAACGTGGATTATTTCGACCAAGACTGCCTTACTGGGATCATTGTAACATTTATGGTACAATACGCTTGTTCGCGGTATTTAAAGAGAGCATTACAAAGCACGTGCAACGACTGTGCTAATAAACAATCAATGTAAGGAGGATATTTTTGTCTTGGAAAAAAAACTGTCGGAAGTGTCTTATCGTATAATACGGAATAATCTCGCTCCTTTATTATCCTCGCGCATTGGATCAGATTGGATAACTCCTGATAATGGATTGATCTCGATGACACCTTGCGGCCGACGAGATCCTTTACGCACTTTTTCAAATAGAAGTTACCCTTCGCACCAAGGTTACATTGTTTTCGATGATCTCAATCCGGAAAACGTCTTATCTCCTCGACAAACGCACATGGAAACATAGGGGCGAACACGCGTGTAATTTATTCGAGCAATCCTAGGAAGTCCCAAAACTCACGAGAAGATCTTTGCCTGGACGGATGTGGCAATCGAGATTTTTCAAAAGAGGAGCGTGCATTGCCACTCGATGCGGAAGTTGGTATTATTTCGCGATGCTGCAACCGGTGCATTTAAGCCACTCAGGATGTCTCGAAACGATGAACCTCCTCATTTCACTGGCATCGAATAAACGGCGTGTATACCTTGTGCACCGTTCTACATTTCGTACGTTACTTAAGTATTGTATATATTGTACTTAAATTAGTTCGTAGTCTTCTCGTCGTACTTTGCGTGTACATAAAATACTTCCCTCTCCTGTAGTGATCGTTCTTCAGCTACACATTCTCGGCGCTAGAAAAGTTTGACCGTACCGACGTTAGAAGGCGAGAGACGATTAGAGGTGCGATTAGAATTGCATCGTGAGTGTGTAATCAAAGTATTTTCTATTTAAATAAATTTATTTACCTAACTTTTAAGATACTCGTTTTTATTCCTCTGCCATTCCCTCGCTATTCCCTTGCAGAAGCTTGAATGTTCTTCACCGAGCGAGGAAACTGCAGTTTATAATCCAAAGTCAGATCTTGCAGAAAGATGGTGACAAATAATTCACGGTTCAACTGAACGATTGCAAGAACGTATGCATTTATTACGTCAAACAAATCGCGATAGTACAAATTATCACCGAAATTCCTCCAAGTACACGCTTGAACCTAAAATAACATATATTCGATCATAACAAACGTAGCGGCGGCTACTGTTCTTCATAGACCACGTCTATGAATAATTTTATACACGGGTCGCTACATATTAGTACACGTGGAAGCTCCAAGCCGTCACACGATACGCATTAGAATAACAAACCAACATAATTCAACGACACTATAATCCTCAGATTTTTAGTAACTCCCTACCAGTGACATCAATACCATTACTGCTATACGAATTCGTGCCTCTATTACACTTACGACTAATCCCGGGATATTTTCGAGGAATATCTTTATTTCGATTGCAACGCTTCCCGTGGCTTCTCTCAGCAATCAGACCGTACATTTGCATCTCCTGTTTCAAGCATAACGAGATGCAACTCGCGTATACCTTCTCTCGCACCGCGAGAACGTCCTATTACGCGAGGCGCCTTGTCGTCGTTGAATAATAAAACTGCGGGCATTTTCTCTTGCTTTCCTGCCGCGCCTCGCACTCCCACGTTCTCTGGCAATGCTCAAAATAGAGCGCACGGAAATAGTCGTGCGTAGTTTTTGGCGGGGAGGAGGATGCCAGTAGCCGAGAGTCGTCGACCGGTGTCAGGTCAGTATAGGAAGTCGATCGACGGCTCGATCCGCCTTTGGCCAATCGGACAAATCGGCCCACGCAGAGAAAAATGCACGGAGGGTGGAATTGCTGAGAATAAGGGAGATGCGTGGACGATCCTCGATGGAAAATTTCGTTCGTCTTATCCTCGCAGCCACGTTGTAATCCGATTTATTACCGGCTCGCGAAACTGCACGTCAAACGATCGAGCAGTAGAGGAATGAAGAGGGAGGTGGTGTGGTGAGTTCCGCGAATTGGTCGAACACGCTGGGCTGGATGAGAATCGATGGAGATTACGAATTATATAATTGCGTGATGGTATAACGGGGAATTGGAAATCGTTTGAATTTTCTGACAGTGGTGGAGTTGAAGAGAAGATAGCGCTGGGGTGCTCGTAAATGATCTCGAGTGGAAACATTTTTGTAGGACAGTTAGTTTAACGAGTCTCATGAATCGAGTGTCTTGAGGATTCTGGAATTTTAGGAAGAAACTTCTTGTTTTAACGAAAGTAGTTGTGGTCGATGCAATATGCTGAGGACAGGCGAGGACAGTGATATCTCGGATTATTTCCGGTCGAATCTTTTAACGCTCCGAAAAGCGATCCTACCGCAGGAGTTTAAGAGGTTTGCGGCTCTCAACTCGAATAAAGAGAGGGTGGCGTTCGTGCTGAAATATCCGGAGGCTCACAGCTTATCCTTGGAGGTGGAGAATGTGGAGCACAAGGACGCGCAGAAGGCTTTGCAACTCAAGGATACCGGCAACAAGTTCTTCGGTCACAGCAAGTTTCTGAAGGCCCTGGAAACTTACTCCAACGCCGTGCTCGTCGCACCTTGGGAAGGTACATGGAATGTTAACAATACCGATTGAAAGTCTAATCCTATCTCTGCGATAACTGTAAAAAAGTGATACTTACGCGTAACCGGAATGCTAGTTTAAAAAGAAATATACCTACTTTTACGCGTTAGTGAAGCAAATAAATTACATTTTCACGATTATAAACTAAGAGTATACTTATATACATCTAAAAAAATGCACGAAAGAATAGAAACTAACATGAAGCACGAATACTAAAGTAAACAATTGATAGTCTTGGTGGAAAACGTTGGTTTCCTATACTAATCACAAACCTAGGCTTAATTTAGAATTAGCAAATAAAGTGTTACATTACAATATCGTACAATGAAACATTGAATGTACTACGAAACCATTAAGACCAAGCACTACATAAACAAAGCGACACAACACGCTAATCACGATTACACAAGTACTTGTACACCTGCACGATGCTGATTTTTAAAAAACCGATGACCATCTCTTTACCAACCCCCAACAAATCATCACTTATTATTAACACGCAACAAGTTTCCCGCGTTATACATTATTTCTGCAAAAAACACACGAAGACAGGAAGCCAAAGTATTCGCATCGCGATCCACAGAATTGGGCGTCATATTGGCGAATCGCTCTGCCGCGTTGCTCCACCTGGAGCGATACGCCCACGCCCTCGAGGATGCCGAGGAAGCACTGCGCGTTGGCTATCCTCCAGAACTGGCCTACAAACTGGAGGAGAGACGTGCACGATGTCTCTTGGCGCTGAAAGCACCCGGCAAGGCCGTGCAGGCTTTTAGATGCGCTTTGCAGGCGCTGGACCACGCCAAGTTGTCGCTCGAGAAGAAGCAGAAACTCGAGATGGACATGAGGGTCATGATGGCCGTGATGGAGAAGGGTAAAAGTCTAGCGCAGAGTGCTAATAAAAGTGCACGGCAGACCGCGACGACGGACACTGCTGTCGTACCTCTGGTGCCGCGGATAGAGGAGCGCAATGCACTTTATCCTGCGTGCAGTAAGGCCGTGGAGATCAAAGATCAAGGTGGCGATGTCGGTAGACACGCCGTGGCCACGAGGAACATCGAACCCGGGGAGACACTGGTCGTTGAAGAGCCGCACTGTGCGTTTTTACTCGCTGAATACAGGTAACACTTTTCACCCTCTATTCTGCAATGGCATTTTATGGAACCCCTCGATGAACAAGATGCACGTTTTGTCGTTTTATCTGGGCATCGAAAAAATCTATGCTCGTGGATCACTTTGTGCAATGCATTTTTGAATATAATTTTTGGCCGCCTTGTGGGTGAAAGGAATATATTTTTTCGTATACGTTTCGGTAATTAGGAATATATTGTCAGTCTTCTGATTTAACCGGTTAACTGCGCTCGACGTGTATACACGTCAGTCCTAAATTTTCTATCCACGCGGTTGACTCTTACACTCGTAGTGTAAAATAAGAAATGATCGTTTACCGCAAGAACTCATTTGCAGAAAAACTAATGTCTTATCGAATATACATGTAATTATTTCGTACTTTGCTTTATATCTATCATAAAATCATTCCGCGTTTCATTCCTGCCTTACACTCCGCGATAAGTTCCACAGTTAACTGGTAAATAGTGTCTTAGTATCTCAGTTAAATAGTGTATCATCGTTTATCCTGAGTTCGCGCGGTGATAGAGACTCCGTGAAAGAACATAATAATGGAAATGAGAGCAGGTGTGGATTCTGAAACGTTGAGTTACATTCTTTGATCCTTTAACGACTTAACTGTACACATCGATCGTCTTACTTTTCGATTTTCCAACGAACAAATCCAAAGATCATAGATAAGCGATTCTCCGTTTAACGAAGCAAACGATTTCAGGCTCACTCACTGTCACCAGTGCTTCGTGAGAATATTCGCCCCGATCCCAGCTGCCTGTCGGTCCTGCACCCATCTCGCATACTGCAGCGTCCGTTGCAGAAATTTGCACGCCAAAGTGCACCTGCGAGAATGCAAATTGCTGTCTGCCCTGTGGTTATCGAAAGCTTCGGTTACTTGTTTCATGGCCCTGAAGGCGATCATACAGCGCCCCTTCGAGGAGATCATAAAGCTGAAGGACAAGCTCGGTGCTTCGAAGGGTAAACTCGAGATAACCGCCCAGCGGCCTTACAGAGGATGCCATTACGAAACGCTTTACGGATTAGGTAATTCGTTCGATCATCGCGCGATCTTATCCTCGCCTTTTCATAATGCGCGAATGGCGCTTCATTAACATCGCAATCCTTACGGAGGGAGTAACGGTAGGAGAATCGATCGCTATCTGTATCCAGATATGCGCGCTCGAGCCTCTGAGATTTATTAAAAGATCCCGCGAAGCGTGGGATTTGGTTTTCAAAACACGTTGATCCAACTAACGATCGTGCTTAGTGACTCACGAGGATCGAAGATCGACGGAGGATATATTCCATCGAGCTTACATAGCCAGCTGGTTGCTCAGGCTCTTGAAAACCGGGGATTACATACCTGAATGCTCGAGGACCCCCGATTTGCCAGGGCAAAGTCTGTCGGATGACGAGTTGTTCATTGGCGAGCTGTTGCTCCACAATTTGCAACTATTGCAGTTCAACCCCCACGAGGTGAGGTGTCCCGATAACTTGGTTTCGGCCGCTGGTCGGATCATTTTATTACACGTACTCATGCCTTAGATATCCGAGCTGACGAAGCCAGGGAGTGACAAAACATTGTCGAGGTCAAAGAGCATTTTTATCGGCGGTGGTGTTTATCCAACCGTGGCGATGTTCAATCACTCGTGCAATCCTAGTGTCGTGAGGTGAGTACAATTAGGAAATGTCTTTATTTCAAAATGGTACGAAATTATATTTGATGGTTTTCTTATGAGCATCGCGAATGTGCATCATGGAGAATCAGTTGATGGTCGTAGAAATATCAAGGACACACGAGTAAATAATATCTCGCACGTAGTGAACGATTTTGGCTAAAACCACAATAAACGGTTTAAACGATAGATGTTGAATCATGTTATCGCTAAACGCGAAGAATAGAATAATCATGCACTTCTTACTGCATATAATTTATTCGACGTAAATATAAAATCGTGTAAGGATAGCGGATAATTCGAAAACTTGTTAATGCATATGAATTACGATTTTCTAATTTCAGTGACAAAAACTAGCATTCGGATAGGAGTAACTTGAGTTCTGCATTAAATTATTCGAAACGAAAAATTCTCTAAACCATTATATTTATTTGCTCGAATTATTTAATCGCACTCTAGACCCTCCTACACATAAAAAATGACAAAACAAGTTAATCTCTTGCAAAATCCCTCACCGTTTCACTTGTAAGCGAAAGTTAAATTGACAAGAAGAATCTAAAAGACAAGAACGCGTAATAAATTCAACAGAACCTCGTAAATAAGGATAGAGTTCATTTTCGTGATCGAAGTTGAGCTTGCTTTTGCAAACGTTCATATAAACGACCGTTTTTCTGTCCAAACTGCATATTAAGTAGTATATAATCGAGCACAGATACTTCGTCGGGACAACGATGGTCCTTCGGGCAGTTCGGACGATTGCTGCAGGAGAAGAGATCTCCGAAAATTACGGTCCAATCTTTACGACAACCCCCATGGCTGAGCGCAAGAGAAAAATGAGGATGCAGTACTGGTTCGATTGTAATTGCGAGGCCTGCGCGGGAAATTGGCCTCTCTTGGAGGACATTGACCCTACGATACTCAGGTTGGTATGCTGCTGGCCTATACTGGAGGGCTTAATCGTCTAATCGACATCGTTGATAACAGGAAAATTTCTCGTTCGTAGATTCAAGTGCGAAACTGGATCAGCATGCGGTAATGTTTTGCCAGTGAAAACTGATACGAATGAGTTCATGATAAGGTGTCCAAAATGCGGCAAAAGTACGAACATCCTGAAGGGTTTGAAGGCCTTGCAGGACACGGATGCCCTTTTCAAGGTCGCTACGCAAAATTTACAGGAAGGTCAGCACGAAAACGCTCTCAAGTCTTACCTTGAAATTCTGAAGCTCCTCGACGAGACCCTCGCTTTACCGATTAGGGATTATCATCTATGTCAACAAGGAGTCAGACTATGCATGCTCACTTTAGGAAATACTACTTTGGTGTGAAGAATATTTGGGAATTGTTTGTGACCGTTTCGAATCTGGATATGTTATGACTTTCTATTTCGGTTATTCAATGTTGATGTTGGAAGGCACGTAAGTTAGTGGACTTAACGAGAATTTTCACAGCAGAGATATGAACTACTATCGGCCGGTTTGTGTTAAAAAGTCGTTTGTTAACGCGGAAAATTGCAAGTAATTTCTAGTTTGCGTGTATCTCAGTTGTATTTATATTCCTTAAAAATGTAAACAGATCTTTCAGTCTTTTAATAATTATTGCAATCCACGAAGTTAGTTTAATTTTATATATCGTTGAAAGTTAGCTTGAAGTATTACAGATTTTACGAATATAAACAGCGCAAAAGTCCCACCTGATTCCTAAAATTATATTTGTTACAAAAACTTATATTATTCCGCTATAGTACTCTGCACTTTAATTTATTGAATATATTTAATCAAACGCAATATCCACTTTATTCGTTCCAAAAGCGAAAGAAAGCAATCGCGTATCAGGGATGATCAAAACTTGGTCAAATTTGAGGGAGTGGAGAACGAGAATGCACGCATCGTTAAGTTTTGCTACGATACTTTATTTATACTTACTTTATCATCCTTTATTATCAATATATCAGAATCATTCATGCGTCGCAATAGGAAAGCCGATACGATTATACGATACAGTTTTATTTTTAAGTCTTAAATTCGTAAGAGTAAAAAATAATTAATACAACATAAAACGACCGTTTCTTTCCCATACTCCGTAGCTCTTTTACATCAAACGTCTATTCCCGAGTCAATTTACTCATCCACGGTTATCGATTAACACTCACCGTTACGTTCGTCATTGATAATTGTCCCTAAGTGGGATCGAATTTTTGTATCACTCGTACACTTCAAAGCAATGGCCACACACCATGCAATATCCAAAGCACTCGATGGCCCGTCCCACGAAAAAGATTGCGCGAATTGCGTGTCCCGTGTTATGCGAATGCATGTGTAATACGTGTAGACGCGTCTACGTGCCAATGTGTTAATACAATATGCACGCATACGATTCTCACTCGTGTTCCGTGTTAGCTTTAAAGGCTTAATACTAAACGTGTGTTGCGTGTACGTGTATAAGTGTATATTCCTCTCGTGTACGTAAAGGTATTCCGTAAGATCGAATGAAACGTCGTTTACTCTAATCAATTTCTTGCTTCGTCCGAGCGTGTACGTGTGGTAACAGTTAGTTTATATACATATAGAATTGGTTTTTTCTTTTGTCCTCCATCCGGCACATTAAGTCGGTCCGTTTCTTCGAACACTTTTAGCACCTAACTGGAAGTAAATAGAGAAGACACTTAGAAGGTGAATTTTAATGCGAGGCGCTCGTTGCGGCTACGAGCGTGAGAATTTATCGGCGCTTTGCACTCGAGCCTTTCCCGTTCTCACTGCAAATACGATATCGCAGTGATAGCGGGGCATCTAATGGCGATTTAAAGCGCGGTTGATTTAGGTCGAGAAGAGGCAGTGCCGATACGTTTGGAATTGTCTTAATCGCGGTAAATCCCTCAGAAACCGCGAATTCGGAGCTTTATATATCTCTTAGAGTCGTCGAAACGAGGGAAAGCTTCTTTGTTTGCATTGGCGTGGAAGGGACTAAATTTCTCGTTTGTTTTTTTCTCTTTTTTTCTTTTTTTTTTTTTTTAATTTGTTGTAATATCAGTACCGTCTGTCACGGGAATCCGAACGAGAACGACGATCTCGGCTGCGGCTGCGGGTCAGAGATCTCCTGCGTGGACTGCGGGACCTTGACCTAAAATATTAAACGTGCATTTTATATCGCATTTACCTTAATAAGAAGAGCGAGTTTATTAGGGCGCGTCGCACCACGCCGGCTCGATCTTTTTCGTGCCAAAGATATCCATCGTGATTTATTTCCTGGGAATCATCGAGGAGAGTATAGCAAAGATATCGGACATAAGTGCCAATCGAGCGATATACGAAGAACCGAATGGGAGACGGGGCGGTGCGGCGCACATCGAACACATAGGTACGAAAATGATCGCAAGGCAACTGTAATAGAATTAGGATTGGCTAATTCCTATTGCCTAAGGGGTGATAAAAACTAGTTAGACACAATTAATAATTAATAGAAAATGACATCTCACCAATAATGAGAAACCAATAAACGAAAGTAGGATTAATTCAGTTAAAGTAAATCTTTACAATTAAATGTTATATTGATAGATATATTTATATTATGTAATCGGCGACAGTTCCCTGGCCGGACAAACGCCGTGGTCGCAAGTGGCGCGTACCTCGTGAGCCCGAATTTGATTGGACGCCACAAAGCAGGATGCGTTGTGTGTCTCTCTGTGGCGATCCCACGGATTCTCGTCGGACCAGGGGTTACTTGGCGCCGTAATTAAAAAAAAAAAAAGATAAAAAATCTTTGAAAATCGGTGAAATACCAGACAACTGTGAACATGTAGTGGTGGTTGGTGGTGGTGGTACTTGGTTGGGTGGTGGTGGGATGGTGTGTAGGTGGTGATCATTTTGCTTTGCTCAGTCGAAGAGAAGTGGCGGTCGCGTTGTCGGCTAAGTTTAACGTGATGGTTGACGAGTAGTAGTAGTAGCAGTAGTAGTAGTAGTAGTAGTAGAAGTTGGGACGGACGGACGGACTGACGCGCCGAGATTTTGACAGAAGTATTCGTTCATATCGCGCCGGCTGTTCGGTGGATTCACGATGCTCCTAGCCGCTAGAGGTTGAGGTAGCCCGAAGAAGTCTTTTTGAAGGGGAACAGACGGACTGACGGACTGACGGACAGCATCGGACTGTCAACTGACGGACGACTTGGCTCCTACCGGTGACTGGTGGTGACTGATGGTGACTGGTTGGGAAGTTAGTGGGCAGGCAGGCTTTTTTTTTGTTCAGTTTTGATTGCTAGACTTTTTTTTCACGGTGGCTGTAGTAGTAGTAGTAGTAGCAGTAGTAGTAGTGGCGGGGAGACGAGCAGAGCTAGGAGCTGACGCTGGTAGAATCTGCAAACGTCAGTTTTAGCAATATAACAATCAAGATTATCATACTCCTGGCCACTATCGGTATACGCGCTTTTACTTAAGTCAAATTTATTAAATCTCGCACGTTTAATTCATCATCGACGTTATCGTATCCGTTATCCTAGACTGCCCACTCTAATGCGTACAACAAAAACTACTCCTAGCTGATCGATATAAACTTATATGATGTATAGTTCTGACTTATCTCTCTTATGTTTTTATACGCAACGCATCGCGCAGTTTGGCGGACCGACTTTTGCCATAAGTCAGCGGTAATATCAGATCCAGTTTCACAATGGAGGTAGCATAAACTGCTACAATGCGTGTGCGTTGATCAAGTGACTAAAGTACGAGTTCGCTCGATACTTCGATGTGTGAATTACTTTCTCTTTTTTCAAAATCTGATTTACGATTTAACGATTATAGTCATTTATTTCCTTTTGTATATTTGTCTCCCCTTTTTTGGAAAAGTAAAATATCTCATATAGCAATACAAAACTTACGTTTAATCCCAGAACTTTTTCTCAATTCCGAGTAATGCATAACGAATTAAATATCGAAGAACTCTACTTGAGACACTTGCAGATCAAAATCATACCGCCTCTATACAATGACTGTACAGTCTTGAAATGAAAGTATTAGCACCAGACACCGCCACGAATTACTTATGTGCACACCCGCCGCTGCTTTGTGTACACCATACAACGCTCCAAGAGCAGTCGCCAACTCTTGATCTTGAACGCTCTCATTTTTTTTTCTGTGTTTGGAACTATTTCTTCGTCCTCCGTCTACCTCACAGTTTGTTTCTTTTTTTTTTTTCTACTCTAGTCCTGTCCTCTCCAACTCACGCCGATCGATTAATATCATTTGACCGCCGATCATGACGATAGCGCAATACACAATACCCGCAAGAGTGTCGATTACATATCGAGCAAAATTATTCTACATGTCTTATATGATATATTGTGATTCTGCGTGCGGAATTGCAATGATCACAATACAAGCGGTACTTGCAAATACCTACTTGTAGTCACTGATTGGCCATTCTTGCTAAGGCACTGAAAATTTGACAAAATTTTGAAGCATAAGAAATTACCTGGAATATCGACTTATCGGCGATCTGCGGGGACTTCTCGACCAGGATCTACAAAAAATTAAGAAAAACTATTGTATGTCCGTTCTGCTGAAAGGGTTTTGCCGACAGCCCTGTTTTCACTTTCACATTTCTTTTCTTTTCTCTACTTGCACCTGAAAATTGCGGTGAATGGGGCTAGGGAAATCTTACCTTGGGTAACGACCCAGAGATTTCCTATAGGGACTGCGAGATCTGGACCTATAAATTTGTCAAAAAGATATATGGTACGTAAATCCTGTTTATTTGCTAAGCATATTCACAAGGAGATTATAACGAGAGAGAGACAGAGAGAAAGAAACAGATGGACGAACTGTAATCGGTATTCGAGAAATCGCTACCTCTGCCACGACTAACTTTTGCCCTAACATGTCCCTTTTTGCTTTTCCATGCAGCGTACATTCGATTACTCTCCGGCTAATCCTCAGCGCTTTCCTTTCTTATATGACAATATGTTGCAGTTTGCAAGTTACACAATTTTTGATATGCAAATATAACGTGGCTGGTGCATTTTCGTTACGCAATGTAACTTGTGATCATTGTTCAAACATGCGTGAGTACTAGCCGAAAGAGCGAGGAATATCGAATAGGTACAATATAAATATATATTCTATTTTGCATTCCTACACAAAGACGTAAGAAAAAAAAATATTGGTTCACATCTGCTGTGCACATAAAAAAATTCACCGAAACCCGTGCATCATTTCTTGCTCGATAATTTCACCATAATACCTACTTGGTGAGACACTTAGCCGTCTGCCGCAGCTCTAATGTCGCTGTAAAATGCAGATGTATGCTACTTCAAGATCTCTTACCTGGAGTATCGTGGACCTGGTCTGCGTCCGCCTCCACTACGCCGACTCCTTCCTGAGGACATCTCTACTCTGACTCTAGTTCCGCAACAACGCCTGTGAAATAAATATTTTGATTGATTTGAATTAATTACGTATGGAAAATGTAATATAAATTGTTGTAGCATATCTAAACTAGCAGGAATACTCACGTTCCATCTAATCCTCTAACGGCATCTTCTGCATCACGAGGATCCTCAAACTCTACAAAAGCAAATCCAGGTGGGTTTCTGGCAACCCACACATTTCTAAGTGGGCCGTATTTACTGAACGCGCTTTCAATCTCATGCTTGCTGGCGCTGCTGCCCAAGTTACCGACATATACTTTGCAGGAAAGATCCCATTCACGATAACGTGACATTGTGTGTCTGTTAAGGAAAGAAAATTACATAAGAAGCGATTATAAAAATTGGTTTGATC
This sequence comes from Ampulex compressa, assembly GCA_038496175.1. Classification (NCBI taxonomy): domain Eukaryota; kingdom Metazoa; phylum Arthropoda; class Insecta; order Hymenoptera; family Ampulicidae; genus Ampulex; species Ampulex compressa. The sequence continues at coordinate 37,417 of JBCFXI010001186.1, forward strand.
CCAATCAACAAGTAGAATAAGATTTTGGAGCAGGCTCCAATATTTTCAACATGAAATATTTCTTAAGTCGATTGTAAAACAAGGTTTAAAATACTCTTTGCACTATTATGTTCCGAGAAATGATCGATATTGTCAAATATGTAGATACAAACATATCGACCGGCAACGGAGTAATGATCCGCTCCTAAACCATAAATCACTGCAAACTACTCTAAAAATATCTATTTTACTTTCAAAGGAAAATGGAGACTAATTATGCTAATCATTATCACAAAAACTCGAGCAAAAGCGCGAAGTGGTCTTGATAATTACACTGAAAAAGAAAATCAGGTCTCCGCCATGTTGAAATGCTATCGAGCTACCGCATTAGCATGACTGGTTTATCAAAATGTTGCCAAATTAGGAATCTACACCACATCGAAGCGATTATTCGTATCGTATTCACAAAGGTATCGGGCGCAAAGAAATATATGCCAGAGACCATGATTTTACGTATCTCCATAAAAATAAATATCGTTGAAAAGCTGGGCGTTTCTGTACTCGCCGCGTCTGACGCCATAGACACTCCTAAATGTGTTTCCTACGTTTTGCTGAGCACGTAATTGAGTAATATTATCCACGATGCAGTTATCTTGTCGATATGAACGTATATCCGGACTTTACTCACATTTTGGATGAAAATCGAGTTAATCGAAAAACAACTTCTCGGCTTTGCTATGAACACACAGCCGCCTTTCAGCACTGCACAAGTAGAAATGCCACAAAATGGTGGCGTAAGCCGCGTCGAGCTTCTTCCGTGACCTCCTTTCCTTCTGGCAAGCTGGCAACATTGCATCTATATTGTTTTCCGCTTTTAGTCAAATGAAGGTCTAATAATCTTACGATCAACACATTTGTCGCACATCAAAATTCGCCCCAAGTCCAAATTTAGGTTTTCTGTAAAAGTATTTTATTTGATAAACGCTTAATTGCAAATCACGTATTTAACATTGTCACGTGCACTTTATGAATGTAAGGTATAATTGCACAGGGAAATGTCAAGACACATTGCTTCAAGCGCGTATAAGTGTTTAGACTATTTCGCATATTCTTTTTAACAATACATCGGGAAAATCACTATAAAAAGTATCATGGGGAAAATCAATAATAACCTGGTTTTGATTCTTGTAGTATAACCAGCGGCGTAAATAATGTTATATGTATACGTATGCGTATATGTATAAATATATCATATTTAACATACGTCTCTCGTTATAATTGTACTAAAATACAGATAATTATCGAATAGCGACATCCACATTGTTTGTAATAATTGTTCAATTATTATACATTTATTATGTTTTGATTTCTTATAACCATACGAATGTCGTATTTTGTCCAGCTTAAGTATTGATACAATACCAACTTATCATATTATCATATATTAATGAACCAATCGCTTATAATCGATCTTCTCAAGCTGAACCAACGGTCTCAGCTGTTCCGCGAATATCCTCATATCTTCCGCTATAGCATCTTGGCCACTTGGTGCTAGAACGCTCAATTCTACCAAGTAGCTCTGTGATATAGCCTCCACACTCTCTGGCATCTTTCCTTGCTGTCCCATTTTAAATATTTTGGATACAGTGACTTTCATTCTCCCCTTTCTAAACATATATCCACGAGCGATATACTCAAAATCCAATCGACAGCCGAGTTCCGTTAAAAATTCCACTACTGTGTTGCTGGTGGCTATGTCAATGCTGCTGCGAACGATAGTAGGGCGCGATTTATCTCCTAATTCAGGTTGCCCGATATATCTCAGCTGCCAAGGCATATCCTGATAATCCAATGCTCTTCTGACACGCAGAAGTAAAGGTTGTTCTGGAGGAGGTCCCCTTAAATAAAATGAGATATGAATAGTAAAATAAAAACCCATAACAAATAATATACAGGTTAATATAGAATGATGCAAATGTCAGAATAAAATAGCTATTATTTGATAAAGTATCTTGAACGTTATACTTTCTAATACTGAAGCACATCTCATGATCATTGAATGTCTCAGGGCCACTGTCAACGTTGTCACATAAACCTCTTAATCTGTGAAGCAGTACCTCTACAGCACTATCCAATACAGATCCTTGAAGAAGGTATTCTTGATTGGGAATTATGTTTGATTTGAGTGCTGCACTTAGACTGTCCATTGCTGTGCTAATTGGTGCACTCATAGTTAAAGTTATTTACGTTCTGTTACACTATACAAAATTTCTTTGATTTCCAAGTATTTCGAAACTAAATCGCGATTTTTTATATATTTCGAGAATTCCTTTTGATATTAATCTTCTAAGACAAGAGATAAATCTCAGCCTTAATCTTATAGTTTCCCACTTAATGAATATCAGTTTTGTGTGAAAAGAGATTATCGCTTTCAGAATATCCTGCCTCTGTGACTTGCACGTTGCGACAGTTGCATCCAAAACGATTGACGAAGATTTACGAAGTGTCAAATAGAGAGATTCCAAGATATCTATGTTTACTTAAATCTATCTCTCTTGAATAAAGTACAATGTGATTTCCATGCAAGAAACAAGAAACCAGCAGTCGCTGTATTTGATAGGCGGTTGCAGGGAGAGGCCTTTCCGCATAACACTGGATGATTGGTGCTTTCTTTTAAACCCCTCGCTATTTCATAGAAATGTCCAATAATCGTTCGAATTACAGGAAGTACCTTACTGTGCAAAAGATTTTAGTGCTCTCATTGGTTAGCTGAAGGCGAAATTGGCGAATCTCGGACAATCCACGTGCATGTGTGTAAAACGAAGGATAGTGTACCTGTGAATGAAACCGGATGTGTACGTTTCGTAGGCATGCGTACAAGCCTAGCGTGTTTTTTTTTTCCTTCCCGTTGACGTCAGTTTTCCGTATACGCTTAGGTAAACGCATTGTACGAATTACTGAGCTCCAATTTTGACCATATCAATTGTAACCGGGCTGGCGCGTTTTTTCAATCTCCGGTCAAACGAAGTGTAACGTGGCACGAAATATCCAGACGCGTGTATGGTGCTCTTTACGCTTTGAAGCTCCTCGCGAGTCTCGCGAATTTACGACCCAAACATGCAGGTACAGGAAGGAGAGGGTGCGGATGGTAGGTAAACGCAAATCATCTTCTCGTTTTTTCGTACAGTCTCGTCGACTGCACCGTGATACCATGGTTCTCAAATTCGTTGATCAATTGTCGGAACGAGAATCCGTTCGTGGTGCATCGTAACTTTCGAACTTTGGAATGACTTAACCTCATTGTGTCATCAGAATGTTCGACAATCGTCAATGTGAATTGTTTCGAATATCAAACCGTCTGACCATCCATCGCAGGTTCACCATGGAACAACTCGAGCGGCTGCGAGGAGGATCGCAGGCCAACGCAAAAGGAGGGTAAAAAATCAAACGTTTTGCCCCTATGGGGTAATGAAAGGACTATGAATTTAAATCCACTAATTCTGACGAACATACAGTCGTCCCATTATTTCAAAGTGAATCTGTACGAATTGAAGACCTATCACGAGGTTATCGATGAAATATATTACAAAGTTTCTCACTTGGAGCCATGGGAAAAGGGAAGCAGAAAGACGGCGGGTCAGACCGGCATGTGTGGAGGCGTGAGTATGTTTTTTAGAAAGTCCGTTTTCCTAATTCCCTCTCATTAATGTGTTTGTTGACATAAGGCTAAGGCTATCACAGATTTGCTTTCGTTCGCACAGAAAAAATGTCTGCGATATTGTAGCACGTTAAGGGACCTGGGCACTATCAGAAAAGCAAACTGCCGATAGAGATAGGCAAGGTGAAAGTGTTTAAAACGTATTGTACTGTACACAAGTTTTAAACGTTAAATTCTCGTCAGTATTAATGCACTGTCGAGCATCACTGTTTAAATATTGGCCTCAATGCTGTTTGTATTCAAGCGTCAAGCGGGCTGTCTCACTTAACACTACACTTACTTATTGCAGAGTAGCATGTTCTCGGTCAATACACTATAATATAATACGAATGAAATTAACTGACATAGGGGGGTGTAAATTTAGCGGTTCATGCAGGTCCGTGGTGTGGGTGCTGGTGGTATTGTTTCGACGGCGTACTGCCTCCTGTACAAACTCTTCACTCTGAGGCTAACTCGAAAGCAATTGAATGGTCTTATCAATCATCCGGACTCCCCTTATATCCGAGCATTGGGCTTTATGTATATTAGGTAAGAATTTCAAATATTTCTTTTTAAATAAATCTAGTGTATTTTCGATACATGTACTGTGGGACGGTGTGTGTTCTTTATATTCCAGATATACACAACCACCCGCTGATTTATTTAGCTGGTATAGCGATTATTTGGAAGATGAAGAAGATTTAGATGTAAAAGCAGGTGGGGGCCAAGTAATGAAAATGGGGGACATTTTGAAGCAATTTCTTACCAAGTTGGAGTGGTTCTCGACATTATTTCCAAGGATACCAGTGCCTATACAAAAAGATCTAGAACATCGGCTAGCGGAAAGATTTCCACAGCAAACTATGAATGCGCGAAATGCAAAGCCACCCATCACTCTGAATAGCCATGGAAAATACAGTAATAATAGTGGAGGTGGTAGAAAAGACAATGGCAACCTTATGGCACGAAATCAGCAACCGCGACATATCCCGGATAGTGAAGCCCAATGGGGTGAGGCTGAAAGAACAAGCCACTGGCGAGCCAGGTGCGTCCACGTGGTATGAATACAATCACGTTACTAATTTTTATAAGATTAATAATGTTCTGTAAACTTGTTAGGGGAAAGGGGTGAGGATTAAAGACGTACCACCTCCAGGGAAATACCTTTGATCTCAGTGTACCGACGTTCAATTTTCTTTAGTACACGCGTATGTTGTTGTTAGACACTTGTAAAGTTATATTCTTTCGCTTTGTACATCTAGTATCGTACTGTCGTCTTTAAACACATATTAGTTTGGGCCTGTTCAATACGTTATATAAAGCTGACCGCATTTGAAATACAATCGACATTAGCGAGAGCTCTATTAATATGATTTCGCACTTTGCTAAAAAAACATCTCGATATTTGTCAATGTCAACTTTGTGATTACATAAGCGGGCACATTTGAAACCCTCTGCCCTGATGTTTTCAACCCTTTCGTTACGAACGGCCGCTACATTCGATGTCCGCAGGATTATTACTAGGTACAATCGGTCACGGCAGTAAACAATAGATATATACATTACTTGTGTACAAAAATTTGAAATTATATTTTTGTATCTCTATCTACAACAAAAAAAAAAAATTAAAGTCGCTATAAGTTACGGATTTTGCGATTTACCGTAAATAATAAGTACACAGATCGCACACTCTTGCTCGTGAAGCTATTTTCCAATCTATGAACAATCGCTATAGTAGATACCTACCGAAATCATCGCTATGTCAAACGGCAGTTACAATGAACAGTCGCATTAACGTATGAACCGTGCACAAAAACTTGGCTCGTTCGGACAAAAAGATAAAAAAATCACTATGACATCACATCACGTATCTCATCATAATACGATATATTGTTCCGCCTAACGATGAAACTTACATAATTCCGTACCAGATACAACAGAATATGCATAACAATCGCAGATTGGGTGCTCATTGAAAATAGCTGGCGTTAAGGTTATTATAAAACACAATCGATTCCACGCGATCCAGCTTGACGGCAATTGCATCGTTGTTTCCTTAACGCTTTTATGAATTTATTGCTCGTCCTCTCGTACGGTGAGCTCGTTTATCGTTCTACTCTTTCGTAAACAAAGGGTTGAGCAATGCCAGAAACTTAAGATCAATATCGAGATGCTTGCAAGACTAATTTTACGATGGTTACCGTTCATTCCATTGTAATCATAGACTGAGAATAGCCGTCCTATGTATGCGAGGACCCGATGCATGCGCGTCATTCAGCGGTACTTCCCTTCGAATCATTTTCTTTCTAGGTCCGACGAGGATCGTAAGGACAAATACAGGGAACGTGATCGGGAGCGGGAGAGGATTAGGGAGAGGGAGAGGGAAAGGGCCAGGGAGAGGGAGCGCGAAAGGGAGAGACATTGTCGGCGATCGCCCAGCCGCGACAGGAGTCGAAGGCAGAGGGAATACAGAAGTCGTAGTAGAGATAGATCGCACAGAGACCGAAGTAGGGACCGCCACCGCGACAGAGATCGACATCGGGACAGGTATTGAACTCTATGGTAATTCCCGGGGGTGAGAAAGAAAGAGAAAATCGGAATAAAAATATCCTTTTCAGTAATTTTATTATCTCGTACGACCTCGATCGTACATTAAATTCCTTCATTCTCGTATCGCAATAATTGAATCGAACATTTAATTTATTGTTATCGAATTGAATTTAATTTTATTATACCTGTATTATTATTGAAAACAATGAATGGCGAGATGCCGTTACCTCTTTTGTTTATCGAATTATTAATTTCCGTTATTAACTACAGCCGCTGGACAATAAATGCACCGAGCGAATGATCGTGGAGCGTGAAGCAGCCTGTTTATTTATTTCATTTTTTTGTACATCGCTTTTCCTAAACGCTTTTTACGACATTGCGAGCCTACCGTTTTATTGTTATAATTCGTACGTTTATTTGGTACAGGTACTTCTTTATTTACTTATTTAATTTTTCGGAATTTATTAGTACATTGTTTAGCATAGGAGCCACTTGTTTAAGATAGGTCCCGAATATCGCATGAAAAATTATGCGGAGGCGATTGGCATTCTGTTGGTGACGAATTTTGATTTTCCATGTGCAAAAGACCGAGCGTTTATTTACTACGTCACTGTGGCCTCTTCATGCATATTTACCTATACAAGCCAACATAACGGGCTTTCATACACCTTAAAGAGCTAAGAATCGATGCACCAACAAATACTTAATTTGAAACATCAGATGTATATGCGCAATTTATCCGGCATTAGCGATCTGATATATTTCGCTCGATTGTAAATATATGACAATTCGCCAATAGTATTATTATGGGATAAAATCCGTTGGGCAATCAACTGCAAAGAAATATGTATTTGCTGGTGTTTTTAGCCATTTGTAATAATAAAATATTTCTATCCCAACTTTCGCTTTCATGCGTTCTCTTCCTTGGGGATTGCTATACCCGGCTTCCAGAAAGCGACCGCACAACCCTTAAGGCTTTCGATCCTAAAGAGAGGATGACTTCGGAATTTCAGGAAGGGCTCACCGTACGACTACGCCACAGAACTTGCTCGAGAAAGAGAGCGACAACGAAGAGAGTGAATATGTGCGCAAACGTGTATATATCGATATAAATGTTTGTATGGGTGTAACTATGGAGATAAAAAAAAACAATTTAGAGCCGAGCCACTGTACACGACTGCGTTTTGAACGGAAACGTATTCCGGATTGGGGGGATTAGCCTAAATTTAATTCGACTATATTCACCATGTAGTTTACATGTTTTTATAAAATAAAATTCACGATCGTACGCCTTGCCTACATCCCGTTTTATCCCACGATTGTATCCGCGCCTTTACAGATATTACTCTTATTCCAAAAAGTGCATTCACCAAAATCATTCTCGTGAACAATCAAAAAGAAGTCGTGTAACGAATACTATATTATGTTATTTAATGTGCATCATTGTATGTAAGGTATTTATTTTTTTACTAAATACGATCTTGCGACGGATCTTTAGGACTTCTCAAAGTATATATATCGCGCAAAGTCTTTCGCAATTTTGCATACCGCACCACGCTGGGTGTCGGGCAATTTGAGAAAATTTATAAGCGTGACTTTGTAGAGTACAGCGCGTGTACCAGAGAGGAAAGTAAAAATGGCGGCGGATACCTGCCGCTCCATCATAGGAGCACGCGACTGAGTATCGGTTTTACTGAAACATGAGAAAGATATATATCGTCAGGTGACAGGAGACGTGTGGCCAATTGCTCGAAGGTGAAGGAACATAGATGTTCGGTTGTAAATTAGTCTGCCGTATTCCTCGAGAATAGCGTACGATGATTTGTGTGAATCTTTGCCGGAAGGACGTTGCCATTGTCGAGCTGACGTGATGCAAGTCGCTTACGGCGCGAAATGACCCATACCATCGAGCCCTTCCGCGCCTAATCCCATCGTTCGAAGTTGAAAGTACCGAGTATGAGCCTATTCCCTTGGATTCGTCCTCACTGCAATGCTGCCTTGGACATTTCAACATCGAGATACTTCCTTACCGTGGAGAATATCGTGCATCATGGAACAAATATGGCGGAGGACTACTCGTCTCGCAGCTGCAGGGACTCTGCGTGATCCTCACAAATAATCGTACGCCATCTGCTCGACACGCGGTTCGATCAAGGCGCACGTTTTATTTACAGATGATTGGCCGACGTTGCGCCCTCTTCGCCCTTGGCGGGCTCTTGATTCTTGTTCTGACCGTGAACATTTACTTCATTCGCATGATAGTGGAGAGCTCCTCGCAGAGGGCCCACTCGCGAAATCTGCCCGTATCGCAGTCGAGGTCCGATCAGGATCCGACGACGTCTACGCAAATCAACGAGAATCCTCGCTCGCGGTCTAAATCGATCATGGGCGAAATGGGGGAGAAAATAAAGGCCGAGATTCAGACCTTACCTTCGAGATACTTCAAGCAGAATGCTAGCTACGTAATAGTTGTGGAAAGATTGCTGGCCGAGCTCAGAATCATGCCCAACGTGCATGAGAATATATGGAATATTCCTAATAATAATGTTAGTTTACAAGAATAAGTTTAGGAAATATTTTGATGTTGGGAATAGAAATTTCGATAGTGTATTTATAAGATTATGAGAGATATTGACATTGTTTCTGAAAATTTAGAAATTAATTTAACTATTTAGGAAAATAAGAAGTCGGTGATTGTACCAGACGATCATAAAAGATGTGGATTTTGCATTCGGAAATTGGAAAATGAATTCAGAAATGTTGGAATTGAAGTCATACAATTTTGGAAATGAAAATGAATTCATGCGATAATTAATATATTTTAGTATATACGTTTGTGTATTATTAATGATATAACATTCGGATCGTACTTTAGAGAACCTACATATACAAGTATAGTGCACAAAATTACCTTTGTATATATTTTACATGGTCAGTACCTCTTAAGCGCGAAAATAAGATCGATAGAGACGAGTTAGAGATTAACGTTTGCCAAAAAAGTTCTAACGAAGCATTGGATTAAATAAAAAAACAGATGAAGTTGATTCGCCATTCTTTTATGATTTTACAAACTATCTACAGATTATCTAGAGATTAATAGTTCAAATAAACAAAACTAAAGTACGTATACGGAACATAAAAACGTAGTAAGCGTTTGAAGGCGTATTCCAATCCAGAAACATTTTTTAAGAGTTCCGATTCTCTTAGATCGCGTTTTTAATCATTTCTCTCTCTTACCATTATGCACATAGGATTCTATTCAAAGGAATATTAATTCACGGAAGCATCTTTTCTCATAGTGGCCTGATGCTCACCAGTTAATCCCACCAGCGGCACCGGAATTAGGGACGATTATGAATGCATTGCGAAAATCGAAAGTAGTGCGGGCGGACAATGCCGCACTCGGTACTCAGTTAAAGCTCATGCTAACTTTGGAGTACGGTGCAAAAGCCATGTTCAAACCCCAGTGGTACACGAGAGATGCTGTTATTCACGGACCGGTTTATTACGGGAAAGATCGACACAATGCTGAAGTCGTGGCGTTTCATTTGTCGTCGTTACTTGCCTTGAGAAGAGTGCCGCTCACCGTCATAAGGAAACGTAAGTCCAATGCCAGCTTTCAATCCAAAGAAGTATATATGCGATGCTTACGAGGATCGTAAAATATCATTATTCGAATATATATGGACAGACGTAGAGTCGACTGGTTCTGCGTCGAGAAACCGGAAGATATTTGCGTATAATAGTTTGAAGCGCTTATGGAGGGTTTTAAATCAATATTTCGAGTTGGAAATTCTTACATATTCCTTATTTTACTAAACAAATATAATCCAATATAATATATACATTGAAATCAAAAATAGATCCATCTTCATGCAATATTTTCATATCCGTTCATATTCATCTTAATGCAAATAGTTTCCGTATTTATTCGCCATGTAGTGTATATACAGCGCTTACTTTCATTACTACATCGAGATAAACGATCGTGTGCTACAGAACGCTTTCATGCCGTAGAAAAAATAAATAAATAAAAGGAAAACCTAAATAGAGGGAGCCGCAATTATGAAATGGTCGGGTATGGACTTGCATGACAGATGCGAGACGTATATATGCATTTAATTCCAGTTGACCTAAGAAACGAAATACGGCCTTTCGCGGCCCCAGAGTTGTACGCGACAATGTACCAGGAGGGCAACGACACATGCTTATACGGCGTCTGCCACTATTGCTCCCCCGCCGATCCTGTCTGTGCCGTGGGGGATATTCTGGAAGGTGCCTTAATTTTCTGGCTACCGCGGTATCTGAGGCTCGTCAAGCATCGTCACCCCTGGCAGAGGACTTATAAGAAAAATAAGCTCGCCACGTGGGAGGTTGACAATGCTTACTGCGCAAAGGTATACCGATAATCCTCGCGAAACTTTCATCCGGCGTCGTTGCGCCGGATGTAGTAGAAACCATCCACGGAGGAAAGGACTAAGCGAAGAATGTCTGTGAACAGGTGAAAGACTCCAAAGCATATTCCCCGCAATCGTCCAGCAGACTCTTAGATCTGGTGGACACCGCGATCTTTGACTTCCTGATGGACAACGGCGATCGGCACCATTACGAGCTGGCGCAAAATAATTTCCACAACCCCGCGGTGTTGTTGATCGACAACGGGAAGAGCCTTGGAAATCCCGATATCGATCATCTGGACATCTTGGCACCGTTGTACCAATGCTGCATGTGGGTATTTCGACGAGAATCGCGATGTATAGAACGACTTGGATAGCATTGTCGTGTATCGTGTCAGGGTTTATTAACAACTACCAAAACAGTCAAAATGACTGGTCAGTCGTTTCTTTAAAAAATCGTAGTGCTTTATAACGATGCATTTTTTGATGATTTTAATGCAGTATTTAGATCATCATTTTGATCTACTCAGAAAGTTGCTGGTTATTCTAGTGTTAATCGAAAAGTAGGAAAGAAATTTCTACGTTTTTATAATACGTTACGTTTATAATGCTTACATTGTACGTTTTTATAATATAACGCGAAACACCAACAAAAGTCTTTCGATTTTTCTGATATTCCTAGTTGCTTATATACAGTATCGCTAATGTGTTTCAGGATACACAAAACCACCTGGGATCGTTTGAAGCTGTTCAGCGGTGGTGCTTTGAGCGTGTCCTTGGGAAAGCTCGTTGCTCACGAGGCGATGATGACCGAGGTCCAACCCCTTGTCACGGAGGAACATCTAAATGCCATGAACAGACGATTGCTCACCGTCTACGCGGTCGTCGAGCATTGCTTGAAGCGGAACAAGTATGCTTCCAATGTCATCTTCGATCATCGGTAACCCACGAGCAAGTTATAGAATTAAATTAAAGCAGACGCGACTGAGTGGAGTGCATGTAAGAGCTGAGTGGTGCACGAAAAAGTAGCCAGTCTCCTATTTGCATGTGTCATCGTTACATCCTGAGGGCTGAACATTTGGTCACATTAGTCGAGTATATATTCGCACTGTGCGAGATTCTGTATTTGATAGAGGAAAGAGTGACATTTATGGACATGTATATGGGATTTATACTATTTCTATATTATTTTGTACTCACTTTATACGGACTGGTGTTACTACTTCGCGCATCATACTGTAAGCGTACGACGCAATTGTCTGCATTAACCGTGATATCTTTAACCGCTTTTACCTTCAGTACGAGTGAAATCTTCGAAATTCACGATGAATACAGTGCGCGATAGAATATCGCGTTGAATAATCGTTTTGTCCTTGGAAATAATTTAAAGGGCCGAGGTAAGCATCTTAGTAGCACAAACTTCAACGGTCTAATGTAAGTGAATGTTGGTAGTTTTGGAGCCTAGATCGACGGATGTAACATGGGTCTAAGGATATCTTCGATCGTCGATGATGCGCGCGTAGTTTGTAATACGTTGAATTATGTATGGATGCTTTATACGCATGGGAAGTGTTAGAATGATGCAAGTGTCTGAATTTAATCGCGACATCGTTAGGCGTTTGTGTAAACAAAGCATCCGTGTTCAGAGTCTATAAGGAACCTTACGTATGGAATAATCGGTCTACGCGTGTAAATAATCCAAACGGCCCCAAAGACTGCCTAATAGCACAAACTCTGACGGACTAATGTTGTAGAAATTGGATTTTCATTAACTCCGATATCGTTTGGGCGCGCGTGAAATATTTCTATACTCGATGGAATATTATTGTACGCGAGGTTTACAATGGACTTTGTACCCCACAAAGTTCCCCATTAAACGAACAGCCTATATGGAGATTATTTAAATGGCGGTACCAACTTAACAGAGCGAACTTTAACTAATATACTTCTACTAATAATCGTCGATGGTCGTGGACTGATGATTGGCGGGTTCGGTAGGACGTGTTCCCTTCCACGGGGAAGCCCCGTTATTCAATGAAAAGAACAATCGAATAATGGCAACTGTATAAAGTTTAATGTAATTTATTTGATGACACAATAATTATCGTTATTCGGATAGAGTTTGGGTGCAGCGCCGTACAGCGTATAAATACGGTACAAACGTAAAAAACCTGTAAATGCGACTGTATAATCGTTACGTTAGATGCACGTCGTGTTCCGGACGTCGTGCCATCGATCGGCATCCGAGGGTGTCCTCGGTGCGACAACATGTACAATATGTATAGTCTACGTAGCCTGGGCGATCTTCTGTCATTTTGGCAACCTGGGAGAAATTGGCGGCGAGCCCGCGTGTCGTCCTAACGCGACACGCGCCCGCCCCTTCTAATAGCTTACGTGTCATCACCACAAGAGATCTCGCAGGCTACCGTGGGACTTCCAATCAAACTTGCGCCTAGCATTGTTGTCTATCCCGTTCGTATTTTATATTTACAATGTTACATGACCAGAATTACTCACGTATCTTACTGGCTAGTTATAAATTTTATTCGTTATATGTATACATATGCATATATATATGTATATATATATATATATATATATATATACATACACATATATATATATATACATATATATATTTAGCGCCGTCATCGTTAGGTGTACATATACATATATATATATATGTCTATATGTATACATGTGTATATATATACGTATATACATATATATACTATTATATTAACATTCTTTAATTAAATAGAGCTTTCGTAGCAAAGTATGTATAAATAGACTATTTCTGCACACGCACACACACCGCCATGAGTGCCCGCTTCGAACTGCGCTATTTTTCTGAAGACGAGACAATACGCTCCGATCGAGCAGTCCGTCCATGAGATCCATCTGTCGAGAGATAAGCTATTACCTGAAAGTAATGGACGTGAGGAATGGTGCTTCCTCGTTCTTAAAAACTCCTCGCCCAGTTCGAAGCCCGTTCCCTCCTCCTCCTCTTCCTCTTATTCTTCTTCCTTTTTTTTTTTACGCCCTACGGTAATACTGTATAGTCCATCCAAATTTCCCGAGTGGATTATCATACTCGTACAAGCTACACATACGTCGCTCTGATTCGGTTTCATCGTAGAAATGTATCTGTTTAAAATAGACCTGGTATATTCCGTTAACGGCAGCGTGGATTATTGCATCGCGTGGTGACGTACACGGCTTTACGTCTACATACCCGAAGAACATAGAGTTATCGCTTATTTGTTCTTTACTTATTTAATTACATATCACACCGAGGTGCATGACGCACATAGAAACTTAGAGTAGATATAGGCCAGCTCCAGACAATCGGTATATCCCTTCCCACAGCTCTCCCGACTGATCGAATCCCACCTTTCGCATCGCGTGCCACCGACTGTCGGACAACGGTCACTCTTCTTAAAAGATTCCACTTATGCTTTATTACGGACGAATGCGGTTATCGAATGGTCAGGGGAAAAACGGCAGGTCCTCGAGCCGCGCGATTCGATTTCCATTATGCCTACGGATCATCGATAAAGACGTCGCATCCCGACTTAAGGCTATTTCAACTAAATACCTTCCCAACCAGGGATGTAGGTTCATCCTAATCGATCTCTCGGCAATAAAAGTGCTATTCGCTGATTTGGGATATTCGATTCTTATTAAGAATGCGGGATTTGAGCGGCTAAGCTAAACTTCGAACTAGTATCCGCCTATGAAAGTTCGATCGATCGACGTGACAATAACTCAAGTAAATTCCTATCGGCGTGCTCGATTAATTAAATTCCAAATTTATTCCGGTATATCAAGTTTTGATTAACGACTTACGCAAGTTTTAATTGACGTTCCCTTAATTACATTTCGTAATCGTTCTCGCCAGCGAAAAATGTTGCGGGTCCAGGCTGACACGTGATAGAACTTCCCCTGATATTCAGTGCAGCTCTGAGTTAAGCTCGATGGAATAGCCGATCTAGAGCGCTGACTCGACGCCCCTCGAGGACGACGTCGAGCAGCTCAATTCCTCGGAGTGTCGGGTGTGCGACGAGTCGAGGGACGTTACAGAGTCGCTGTCGTTACTATGAGGACTCGAGTAATTGGCCGCTTCCTGTAGTCTCATTAGCATGTTCAGCTGCAACAATAAAAATATTCATTACCGTATTGCCGTACGTTAAGCGGCTGACGCTCGCGAGCGTGCATGTTCTCCGCCAATTACTTCTTTGAGTAAACAAGGGAGCAATTATCGTGCGCGCAAGAAAGGGCAGGAGGGACACGCATTGATTGGCGTTATGAAACTACTAGTGGCTCGCGTTACGTACAATCGGCTATAATTTTTATAATACCCACGCTCCTCGACTATTACGATATTTAAATCACACGCTCTACAGCGATCAACCCCCTGTCTTCTTTTAAGAGAAAAAGTACAGAGCAAGGTGAAGTACAGAGAAAGAGTAATAAGAAACAATTGTGCTCCGGTAGAGGAAGACTTAAACATAAGTACAAGTTATCCAACCTCGATCGATTTCACGATATAAAAGGAACGACAACGCTGACACTTGATTTTCTCGATATATCTCATACAATATTCCCTCGAATCGTCATAAAACTCTGGACCATTCAATGTCTTCTACACTGATCAAAACCGCCCCACAAGTTCCACTGACTTGTATAGAGTAATAGAAAAATATATTAGGTTCTGCCAAAAGTTCCTCCCGTTCTATAAAGAAGTAATCGTGCACGACATATTTGATTTGTATTATTCTATTGAATTACGCATACGACTAGAAGACGACCCAAGGATAAAGACCAGAACATTTAACAAATTAGGTTTCACGTTTGTATAAATACTCTCAAATAAAGCAGCAGCGCGTAGATAGCGCAAGACCTCTTTGGGACGACCTAATACAAAGAGACTCAGCTAGTTGGAGAACACTCACCAGAGGATCGCCCTCGGTGTCGCTGTGCGTGCTTCCAAGGCTCTTCACGCTCGAGGCGCCTACGCCGGAGGTGTGCCCTGACGTGACCACGTCGTAGCCGACGTCCTCTGGCCTTAATCGCAGAAGAGCGTCGCTGCCGCCGTGCACAGCGTGGGTGGAGATCCAGGGGTAGCTCGAGGTGATGAACTGGGCCGGATCCTCCCACGTCGAGTCCCCGTTCCCGTTTCCGCTCACTCGCCTTCCATAGAGAGTGAGGCCCTCCCTGACCGCTTCCACGAGGTACGGTATCACGGAGTAATTCCACAGGTCCGTGAACCACACCTGCGAGCCAGCCACCTCCATCGGACAGGACAGGAATAGTCGAGGGCCTGAAAAGCGGAGCGCACGATGGTATCGCTGTAGATTGATGCTGAGATGTTTGTTTATCTCGTTGCGCCTTCTTTTTACAGCTTTGAGCATCGAGCTTTGTGAAACGCGGAGATGTCGAAAGGCTTCTTACGGAGGGACAATTGGGATGGTATAAAGGTATTCTGTCGAAAGGTAATATGAAAGTTGTAATGAACGGAGTGGTGATAGTTTTTAAAAGCTGCTCGAGTTTATTCTTAATCATCGAGTGCAGGACGCGCGTGTGTGTTTTTCGATATCCGCTTATGCTCCTTTTGTATAGGTCAGAAGTGTACGATGTCTTTAGTGAGTGTTAGAATACATATGCGATGAATTCTAATAAATTGTTAATGAGTAATTAATGAAGTGAGTAATTGTGTCTGTATTATTACTACTTTCGCGATATTATTTGCTTGAAAACGTTCCTCATGTGCGTGGAGAAATGTACTGAATGATATTTCTAAGCGATATCAGCGGATACGTAAGTTTACTGAGACTTTTGGGCGATAGTGTATTTAGATCAGGTGCCTTACCTATGGTCACGTCCGAACTGCTGTGAGTTTCTAGGAACTTGTTAAGATGCTGCCACACTCGAGGCAGCCACTCGACGACCGCTGCCATCTCGGCGTTCCTCTGCCCCCCGGATTCTCGTAACTCGTGCTCCAACAACTTTCGTCTGAGGTAGCGGCCCAAGAAACCCTTCACCGGTTCCATGTGATTCGCGCACAGTACCCACCTGTAGGAAGATAAAGGAAAATGTGTAGGTTCTTCAAAGTTCCGGATAATTTCACATGAATATACTCTGTGATTTTCTGGGATTATGTGTTTTGTTTAACGCTTCACCTCATCCGATAATAGAGAATCAAAGAGGTAGTACATTTAATTATACGTATTTACCAATACTTCGATGCACAATAAAGGGGGTAATGAATTAACTGCGAATAGAGGAAACACTTAGGAGAAAACGTGAAGAAATATTCATTTTATATGTACGGAAGATACTTCTGTAATGAAATGTTTTAATAAACCAGCAATTTCATCGGTTTTATAATCACGGAACCATTGATCGATTTCAATGATCCATCGCGCATTGCAAAACGTTCTGTCTTCTCTTTTTTTTTTTTTTTAATCTTTTGCTAGTAATTACATATCTTCCAAAGTCTATCTCTTAAAACAGAAGTTAACGTTTCCTCCTCTGCGATACTTATCAGCTTCAATAAAACACTTCGATAAAATACGATAGAAATTTTACGAGTGACAAAAAGTTTTTTTATCATATTCAAGTCTAAACTCTATACAGCACTATCTTAATAGCCTTCTAAACACATCAATTTAATCTTCTTACCAGCCTGCAACTTTATTTCAATCACAATTCTCGCACAATACTTCCGCTACTTCCATACTTTTACATACTACCATATATTCTCATCTACCTCTCTATCTTACAATTTTCTACTCATCGAGAAATCGTATTAAATTCAATAAAATTCACTTTGACGAAAACCATCGATAGCAAACAACCGACTAGTGTAATGTAGAAAGTAACAACATCTACCTGAAGTTATGATGCAACTGGAGATTCGTCGTGCTGCAGGTAGCTTGGCTCATGGTACCGATGATGGCGGGACAGGACGAGTGCCTGGCTCCAAGGAGGCCGCTGAAAAGTTCCCCCAGAGAGGCAGCGTGCTGGAGATTCTCGAGTATGATCACCCTCGGCAATTCGTCAGCAGCGTTCGACTCGCACCTTTCAGCGATATGGGCGAGATACTGCCTGAGCTCCTTGCTGGATTTGTGATCGACGTTGAAGGTCGCCACTGCAGCCGCGTCCTTCGCGTCGCTGTCCGCATCGACGAGGGCGTGCGCCAATTTGCCAGCCAGGTAGCTCTTCCCCGTGCCGCTGAGGCCGCACAGGATGATCCTGCGGTGCTCCGTCAAGAGGGATATCAGTCGCTGGACGATCAGTCGCGGTATGAGCGTGTCCACGACCAGCCACGAGTAACCGGAGAGCACCAGATAGATGGTCTTCACGTGGCCGATCAAGTATCCGCAGGGTAACAGCTCGGGATGATGAGAGTCCGCGGTGCATCTACAACAGACAGTAACAGCAAAGTTACAGGACACGTCACGTACCAAAAGAGATCATCGAGGGTTTCGAAGAAAACGAAAAGCTCGACTACCTTATACACAATCTAGCTATACTCGTCGATGATCTTAGCCTATATCACGGTGCAAAGATATTCAGAGCCTACTTCTATATACTAAAGTATACAAAAGACGAGGACTTCAAAAGCACCTGATATTAGAAAACCAGCATGATGTACGACAAACGAAATTCATTATCGCGGATTCGAATATCGTTATATAAGAAGAAGTATAAGAATCGTTCAAGTATACCAACCTGGAGGCTTCGCCAAGATGATAAGCGGCGATGCACTCGACTCCGAGTCCCAGGTTCGTTACAGGGTCCACCCTGAATACGTACTCCTTGAAGCACCGTCTCACAGTTGAGTCGAGAGCGTCCCAGGTGGTCTTGTTGCTGATACAGACGTTCGCGATCACGCAGTGTGGCGGCTCGCCGATGCTGCCGTCCGAGGAGTTGCCAGTCATCAGATTATAATTGAAATTCTTCTCGCTACCGAGGTAGACGGCCACGTTGATCCTTTTGCCGTCGGTGTCCTGCTCCATCGGCGGTTCCCCCGCGGTGCTGGTGGCCGAAGGCACGACCGTGTGTTCCGGGACGTTCAGGTCCTCTAGCTGATCGGTCGCCCCGCCATTATCGCCGTTCGATAGCGCTGCCACGCTGGAAGCCACTTCCGTCATGCTGAATCGCCTGTCAGGGTCGCTGGGTAAGGACGACTGGGAAGACGTCAAGGACTTCGACGTCACCAGTCTCTGCAGCCGCTCATTGTTCTGCTTCAGGTTCAGCATCTCGTTCTGCGAGGATGGAGAGCTTGCTCATTGGTTGCGATCGGAGGAGGAGAAAGCGAGGGGATCCATGCGGCATGGATTGGATTCCACGTATAGAATTCTGGGTTTAGATGTGATCTCAGGATTTTTGCTTTTGTACGATGCGAGATGTTGGCGGGCAAAGCTGGGGGAAATAAGCTGGATCATCTTGGTAATGGATGTTGAAAATAAGAGGAGCAAACGATAAACGCGCCTTCTACCTTTCCATCGGAGCACGTACTTTCTTCCATGACGAAAATACGCGGGTACAATACGAAGAAAGTTGGACTTGAGTATGAGAAAGTATCGACTCATCTCGAGTATCAATTTCTCGCTCGTACCTCGAATCATCGCGCGAGATACGTATGAGCGGATAAACCACTCCTGAGATATTTATCTATTTATTATATTTCTCTCCTGGGCCGCGCGTAACAGAGCATCCATTTATCATTACTATCTCGAACCTTTCGAAGCGGGTTTCAGATGCTGCGTGCCAGACCAATTCCCGATGGCTCGTCGTTACACGAGGTGCACGTGTTTCTCGGTGTCTCGATTAATAGAATAGCATTATCAGTATATCGTATAATATTAATGGTAATAACCCAGAATTTACACCACGCTTACTTGGTTAATATTAAAAACGCGTCGAGAAACAAATCATATCGCGCGAGCAAGCATGAACTTTACACGTTTGTTACAAGACATCGTACAAGAGACACGCAGCAGTGGCTATTAAGATCCTGAGATCACAAATGCGCAACACTTACGGTTTAATCGCTACATTTTAAACGCTGATCAGTGGAAATACAAGGTCCATCATGCACCCTGTCTCTAGGGACCGGAGCTAAACTTTTCGTTCACGTTATTCCTGCGCGCGCATCGGTCATTGCGTATTGGTGAGACTGATTTTTATTTGGTCAATGTTTTAAAGAAAAGGATATACTTCAAAACATTAATGTAATTTATTAAAACAAGGTAAATAAAAGCGAGGTTTGTTTGTATATTGATAACGAAAGGTTGTCATTTTCGCATTAACGTGTTGCGATAAGGGACTATGAGCAAACACAGGATACGAATTCAAAACAGTATTTGTTGTGATCGAAGAAAGTCACCTGAGCCATCTGTTTATACTCTGGCTCGTCTATCCGCAAGCGGCCCGCAGTGGCCCGCTCGATGGCTAACCGTGACATGAACGGAACAGCACGGCATTTAACATGTTAACCACTTAACTGCGTTCGACGTATATACACGTCAGTCCGAAATTTTCTTTCTACGCGGTTCACCCTTATACTCATAGTGTGAAATAAAGAATTACCATCTACCGCAAGAACTCATTTGCAGAAAACTAATGTCTTATCGAATCAAAATATGATCCTTCCTCACTTTCCTTTACATCCATCGTAAACTCATTCCGCGTCTCATTCCTGCCTTACGTTCCTCGACAAATACCGCAGTTAACTGATTAAGGAACGCAAGCTAATCGACAAAAGCCAACTTACCCTCATCTTGATGACTGTATCCTTAAGAGACTCGAGCTGGTGAGCGGAGGACAGTGCCTCCAGCCTGATATCCGTCAGCACGAGATCCTTCTCCCTGAGCTGCTTCTTCAGCTCGTCCACGTCCTCGTCCTCCTTCTTATAAAGCGCAGAGCTGCTCTTGCTCCCGGTCAGGGGATTCTCGTGCTCCGGCGACTTCTGTCCGTTGCTCCTTACGCCTTGATTCCGCGGCGATTCGTGCTTCGACGCAGTTGGCAGCCTTGGACTGTTTGGCGCGCTCAGTTCGCCAGTGGCGCTCTCCTTGCAGTCCTCCGCGTCCGAGACGGAGCCGTGCCTGTTCTTCCTCGACCTGGAGAAGGCCTTCGAGAAGGAGCTGCGCAGCCAGCCTTTCTTCTTGTTGTGGCTGCTGGCGGAGCAGGCGCTGCTGAGGGAATTCAGGGAGGTGACGCTGTCGGCGGAGAGTTGTCTGGCCATCGAGGCGCCCTGGTGACTGCTGTTGCCCGTGCAGCCCGTTGTGCCGGAGTCAGAATCGCCGAGGGTGTGGCGTCGACCGTTGTTCGCTGGGGGCCCATTGTTCAAGCCAGCCTCTGCGCTCTGCTTTCGAAGCCTTTCGATGGTCTCCCTTAGTTCTTGGAGCTCCGAGTCCTGGAAATCAGCGAGATTCCTTCATCTAATTGTCCTGACGCGGGAAACGTATTAAATGGATCCCGTCACCGTGATTTTGGTTATTCGCGGAAGGGTAAGATGATGTTTAACCTATTCACATCATGTTTAAGTATGTTTAAATACATATCTACGTATCTATATATACGTTCTTTATTACAATAAAGGTTATAGTCTATTCTACATGCCCATACTCAGTGGGAATAATACAGATTTATATCGAGCAATGCAATCACGTGACTAATCTCGTCGTACGATTTATATTATACAAACTGGCGCGAGCGTTGGTCGGCACAAGATGTCAATGGGTTAAGGGTTTATCCACTGGGTAGTTTATCTACGCGTTGTACTGTGTGTGTTTATGTATATTGCTAGATTTATTTCCCGTGAACGCGGGTTTTTGAGCGGATGCTAGCCTACCGCTATCCTATCGCTTCGAGGCGTTCAAGCAGAGTGCGGTAATTTGAGTGCCTCCACGGAATCATAGCCGCAACCCATATCTGGGTTAAGTGTCGTTTAACGTGTTAAGGTACGTTTGAAGTATGGCGGCAAAATTTGGTTGGCATGGTTAATAGATGTATTATCGATGTACGTTGATGAAGAAAATGTAAAGAAGATATATGCAGTTGAATTGTGTTCGCGTGTACGAGATATTTCTGGTTGACCCATGGCGTGGAGAAAGTTAAGCTTGAACATCAGAATTTTGTTTGCCGTGACATTTTACTTCCTTGTCTGTTTTCATGCATTGCCTCGAAATCCAATTCTTCCAATAAGACCGTATCGGCCAGTCATCCTTCAACGATTACAATAATAAAAAGCATTCTTGTAATTACGAGTTATTAGTGGCGCTTATCGATGACGCGACATAGATCACTTTTCGTTATCTTCATATTTCAATAATGATTCTACGCGTTGCTCGAAACTGGATCTTATTTTTCGTTAAAACCGATTACGCCTCGCGATATTAAGACAGAAATATGTGCCAAGTCATTTACCATCGATTAATGCTCTTTTACCATCGTAATAACGTATAAACATATCACAAGGCTTATGTAAAGACGGATGCGGATATTCAACGATTGAGATTTCTAAAAGATATTCGATATTATGACGGCTTAATCGAATAACGTTCTTAGCTTTGCACATACTTCATGTTTAAATCGCGTCAAATTTATATAAATATATATATGCCAAATTTACAATAAGAATATTTCAAAACTCGCTACGAAAACTTTCTTTATCGAGTAGAATTTATCGAGTAATAAAAATGCGATATGCCATAAATGTAATGCACGTGACACGATTTCTATCATTTATTTTTCTTTTCGTATTCACACAAATCTTTCGATACAGCGTATTAAGTATTATCCGAGAAATGCTTCCCATGAATTGGACAGACCTCTCGTTTGTGACAACAAGAGCAAGTATCCGAGTGGCTGATCACGGAATCGCTACTCCACGAATCGGCCATGCTGAACAACTGCCGCATCGACTTAGAATCCGGTTCCTTCTCAAGCTTATCCGACTTATCCTCATGCGAGGCCGAACTTTTCGCCTGCATCTTCGATTCCTCGATATTATTCGTGCGATTCCTGCCTCCGTTCATCTCCGCATTGGTCCTTCTACGGTTTTGTGCCTTGTTCGAAATATTTCTCAAACCTCGCTCCAACCTGGCGTGGAAACTCGTTGGATCGTTCGTCGCCATAGCACGATATACGCGCGAGTGTTCGTACTTAGTATCCGTCGCTCTCCTCGCTGTTCTTCCTTTCGGTTGTACGCTGTTTGCGCTTTCCTTGCTGGCCCCGTTGGTCTTCTTGTACAAGGATTTCCGACTTGTCGTCGTCTTCTTGCCCGAGGAAGAGTTCGACGCGAAGGAAGGGTTGTCAGCGCCAGGCACTTTGAGGCCCAAAGCCTTTGCGTCGCTCGAAGGAATGGGAATCATGATGGGAAACGATGTGTTCATCGAAGGATTATCCACGAAGCGAGGGACGTTTTCCTTCAGATCGCTTGGACGATCTAATTTCCGTGCTTTGGGTGGTCTTGAACGGAGAAAATGGTCCATGAATTTACCGTACTTCTGGTTTCTGCTATCCATCATGCCAAATATAGTGTCTTCGTGATTTTCATGCTTGGACTGCTCGTGTAATATTCGAAGTGCAGTAACGTTATTTCATGGAATGTGCTTCATTGATTCAAGATCAGCACGTGGACTTTTGTTTTATGGTTAGGTTTATCGAACGATCATTTTTTTTTTATATACATCGACATTCTGGTTTCCTGATCTATATTTTTTGATTTAGCTTTCGCGTGGAATGTGTCATTCAAACTACCGTGAATGTGACTGAGAGCATTATAGTTATATAAAAACTGTCTCTTTGACTTTTCCATCCATGATTAGTAAAGTGTTTATACCATGAAGTTTGTTTACCATTTGACAGCGATCGATTGATGTATATATAAAGACTTATCAATGGGCGAAACTCTCATTTTCGTTTCATTGCTGAGAGAACATCGACAACGAAGATTTCTTATTTCGACATTTATTTATTTAACACCAGAACCAGCCACTATTTTTCCACATACGTATGTACATTTTTTCAAAACGCGTGGGACAAAAGGCGAATGTAAGTAAATCTTTTCGACTATATATTATATATATCGCAGGGAATTAATGAAAAACCTTGGAAAACACATCGTCATAAATTAGAGTACTTTCGACAAGTAATTGCAGACCTGCCTATTTATGCGCTTAGGTCATTTTAGCGTTAAACATGGCTCGCGAGAAAAAGCCTGAAGGAGGAAGCGAAAGTCCGTGAAAGGTTGTAAAGCGCGAATCGAGCGTTCAATGGTTACTTCTGTTACATGTTATTCTTGAATGAGCGCGTTAATTATCGTTAAAACGTTTTAGCCGGTGTGCGTACTTACGCGGTGCTCGTTATTCCATAAGCGCCTTTCCCTATGCGAAATTAACCAAACTCACCTTCTTTTCAGCCGTAGCCGTGAGCTGCTGCAGCCTCTGCGTCATGTTAGATAAGGATTGCTCGAAGGCCGACACCACGTGTGCCTGTAACATCAATGTTTAGAAATCGTTTAACGACAGTCGAAGATTTACGCAGGCTTATATAGGTTAGTGCAGCGATTTCGAAATAGTTCATGAATATGTATTTTTTTCTTAATAAAAAAAACTGTTTTAACTTCGTCATACATCTCGTGAGATAACACTACTGGATAATTTCGTGACTGTGTATTTTATCATGTTAAATCTATTATCTCTTTAAAGTCTTCCTAATGAGCGATTACACGGAATTAATACTACGGACTTCACGCAACAGCAGGCAATTTTCTTTTCATTCTGATAAAATTCGGGAGATCGTAAGATGGCTAGGAAAGCATAAATTGCTCTTTTAAATAAATCAGACCGTTTCCCTGCGCATCTCCATAAATTCGAAGGTTCTTTTAAAGTTGAAACGTCATCATGTACATATCCATAAATATATAGATTCACAGATCGTTGTGAGTTCGAAAATCGCTACGCCATGCAGGCTTACGATTCGTCATCCTGTATCGCGCTCGATTGAATATTTGATCTTCTAACATCGATACTTTGCAATTACTCTGTACACAGACCAACTGTATTCTCAGTTGCTCTTTGGCTTTCAACCATGAAAAAATACGGATTTAAGACATCCCTTCGATCTTCAACCGTGTATCTTGATATATAAATCGAATCCAAGGTGCAACCTAAAACGACATCCGCAAGACGGACAGAATCTCTTGGATCGCAAAGGGTTAAGGCTACGCAGTGTAAATGCCTCCGTGTTTTTGCATCGGAAGCGTGGAAAGGAACCGGCTCGCGCGGCCGCGCAAAAATCACTCGTTATCATCGTTTATTCTCTACGACGGATACACCCCGTGTACTCTATCGGCTCGTGTTTCCAGTCACGTAATTACCGCCGGCTCTCTTCTGCGCGTGTTCGAACCCGCCGCCAGAAGTCAACGTCTGAAAGATAATCAGCTTCCGTCGGTCCGCCGATCCAGGTAGGAAGAAACCAGCCGTAGAAGGAAGGCCAGTAATCTAAACCACGGCGACGCAAATTGCCCTTATCTCCTCCCGTTCCTCCCCTCGCTTACTCCCCCTTATCATTCGCCTCGCGCTCCGTTTTTTACGCGCGTTACAAAACCGCGCGTTGACTTATTTCGCCATAACATCCTTTATTTGTTCCCGCTCATAATGTTGGGTTTATTTGAGACCGAAGAGTCGGCCAAGAACGTGCTTTCGACGATCGTGTGAAACGAGGGAATCGTGGAAAGAAGTCCGAAGGTAGATCACTATGTCATCGATTCTTAGAGAAAATTCGCAAACTTTCTAATACATTGAATATAATTGCGTACGGTGTATATGATTATATAAATCATAGTTATCATTCGTTGTATAATTCAGTATAATTTATATATACTGTATATAATTCGGATTACATAGCGGAATGATGTTGAACGTTTTCTTAAGCCAACCTGCGCATCGGTTATTAATGAGCGGTGGGCTACGGAGCGAATAAAAAGCGCAGCTATGCCCTCGTTAAAGGGTAAGCCTGAAGAGTCCTCGAGATATTAATATCCGCGTCTGTATCGTTAATTTATACGCGGCCAGCCTTTCGATGGGTTTATCGAAAGAGCCGTGATGTAAGTCAGGCGGATAACGTCGAGTGGAAGACCCACGATTATCTTCCGCGTATCGATCAGCCCGTTGAATTTTCGCCCCCCGATACGAGCCAGGAGCGATATTTCATTTCCTTTTGACCCGCATCTCCTTCCTCCTTTCGAGTGTCCATGCGTACGGGCCGAACCGCGATACGCAGTGGCGATTCGAGGAGTGATTTCGACGAAAATAGAAGGGGCCAGAGTCGCACTCGTGGTACAACGACCTTCTCGGCCACGAGCACATCGCGTATTCCGGATGCAGAATGGCTTTCTGGTTTCGTTGGCCGCAGAACGGATCTACGATACGCAATACGTCGCCGAAAAGTATCGACGCGTGTCTGCACGTGCGCGAGATACTATACGGCAGTGTTCTGGGCCTGTTGGAAGTCGATTTCCGCGTCCTTCCATAAGCGCGGTTGGTTAGATAGTACCGTGAAATACTACTGTCAAATATCGAGCAGCGCGTCGTACTTTCAAAGCCGGGTCGATTATAAGCGTGCTCTTTACTTTTGAGGCTGGATGAGAGTAGCGAGACTGGATAAACAGTATTACGAGCGACGTATCTTCTCTCCTTGGAAAGATGCGAGTTATCTCGGTGGGAGATAAGGGCAATGGGGCCGCGTTTTTGCATTCTCACAAGCGTCTTTTGATCGATATAGGTTTATGATAATCGTTAGAGCCTATCTTCGGATACGATAGATCTACTCTGATCGAAAGTCCCCAATGAATAATATCGCAACACATCCACGAATAGCATCGAACTTAGCTGAAATTCGCTCGATAACCGATTACATAAGAGAAGATCGTACTTTCCTCGGATACATTCAATCCTCGCTCCATTTTTACTCGAAAACGTCGACCAAGAAGCATCGCCTCTTCCATTCCAACGTGACTCATTTCTGGAGGATAGCTCAGGACACTCCAAGGTCCCACAATTTATACTCCCGAGTTTCATAAATTACGAGTATCGCTGGATATCGCGCAATAATTTCATTAAAGTCACGTTACGCGCTTACGTCATAATTCAACGGGGATCTTATCGGGCGTCTACTCTATCTAGCGTACAGGACAGAACACGATACAAGCCCGTGTCCCGTGGCCTTTGGGGCCCAGCCTCCATTCCCGTTTATCCGAATCCATCATATATTTCAAACGATGAACATCGTCGCCCGGCCAAGACGCGTCCGGCTCCGTTCGGTCGACGTAGGCGAGAGGTGACCCACAATACGACCCACACGTCGGTCGTTACATTTTTCTTCTCCTTTCCCGCGAGGGAAGAAAAAAGGGAAAAAAAAAGCAGGGAAAAAAAAGGAGGAACGAGCGGCAGCGGAGGATCGTTGCAGAAAAAGGAGCAGGACGAGGATAAGCGGCCGCCTTAGCCGGACCCGGTGTTCCCACAAATGTCTCGATGGAGGCTACACGCTGGCGGATCCCCACCAGGGTCACTTCAGCCCGTCACATCTGGATTTCTCCGGTGTGGCACCGTCATTTGGAGGAGCTTAGAATCGTGCCAAGATGCATATATACGACATGCGAGAAAGGGCGAGGTATCCAAGGTGAGCTTTGACGACTTCCATCCGCGACGAATTATATTCGAAGTTATTTCATAGCCCTGTTTCTTATTAATGCCGAAATTATGTGGTCAGATAATGCGGATGAGATAGAGGGGATTAAAAGATAAAGAGATTTATTACGGGGGACATGATGTGTGTACAGTGTAATCAGGATTATATAGCTTATTTAAGGTACGGAGCAAATAGATTTTAGACAGTATCATCGATATGATAAACGATTTTACTGCTGATTATGAAAGATAGAGGACGTGTAGAGAGTAAAATGATTTATAATGATATATAAGGGTACGATATAAGGGTAAAATGACTTATGAGGGTGCGACGAAGGAACCTTTTGACCGATGTTCGACTTCCTGCAGGAATTTTGTGGACGATGAAGAGGAGACTATGGACCACGGAGGTTACAGGACGTGTGGGTGTGAATGTCTACGCGCGTAACACCGGTGAAATTATTTCGCTCGTAAAACAGCCAACGGTAACGTGGGGCACGCAATTTGCTCGAACTGTCTCGAGACTCATTGTCATATAAGCGTACTTCGACGTAGAACGCGAAATGAACTTTGGGCTCTGGGTTTAACGACTTCACAACCTTGAACTACGTCCGATATCATTTTACTGAACAAGGGGAAATCTAACAGCGACAAGGGAATACCGGCTTCCCTACATTTCTCGAATTCCTCTCCGTAAAGAGCTTTTGTAATAATTAGAAGTTGCGTATAAAACGGCAAGTGAGTCGATATAGAATATTGGACATCCTCAAATAAAGTTCAACGACGAATTTCGTATTTCAGGTTTTTTGCAACATAGGCTGAGGATGGAAACAGTGAGAGTTCGTAGAGATTTCTCGATCGAAAGTCGTAAAGACTTCTTTTCTGAGGAATCTCGAAATGCTCCATGATCGCGCAAGATCGCTGATTGCTGAAGATTTTAATCTTCAACAGTTGGGTGATTCGCTAATTTGGTTATGAAACATTCAATGGTATGAGAATACTCGAATATAAGATAAACACGAGTGACGATTATAACAAATCTGAAAAGACGTTATTAATAATAATTTGCCCAACTTCACATTTAGATATTTGCCACTCTCTCCTTATTTACCTAATAATACAGCTTGCGTGCCAAACGAAATTCCATTTAAACAAGTAATCCTCGGTCTAACTTCTTTAACCTACGGTTTCTACGTTAATGCGAATGTATCAGAGCAGAAAGTAGTTAGGATCGCTGTGATGCAGTCACATCACGGTGGTCGATTTAACTTAGAAAGAGAAACCGTGGAGGCTCTTCTTGGAAATTACTCTGCGTGCATTAGGTTGATTGGAAACAAACTGTACGGAGATAACCGTATATATTTTATACTATAATGATTTCTCGTGCTGTCTCGCTTTCCTCTCTCGGCTACCACCGAAGATAAGCATCTCCGCATCGTTTGACGGCGCGTGATTAGATCTAATTTACTTTTCACCAAGGTCTCGACTCGGCCGTAAATACCAACGAGTAAAAGAGTTAGAACCGTAACAATGGTGAATAACGCCGAGGAAGCACGTACCCACCGAACAATAAAACTGACGGTTAGATCATTTGTAAATTACGTTCGAGTCCACAGTGGTCCTAGAGAGGTATCATTAGAGAAACTGCAGTTCGAATAACCCGCAATAAAATGCGCAAAAATTTCTAGATGAACTTAATAAGCACGATCCATTCTTAGACGCATTAATGCCCTCCACAATTACAGCCACCATTTTAAAGCAAATGGCAGACCTCCCTAACCTTCATTCCATTCGAATGAGTTCAACCAGGAGTATTATTAATGATAAAGGAGACTCCAAACTTCTCTCTTACATTCTTAAGACTTATATACATATGCCACTTCCACTCCACGAGGTTAAAATTTAAAAATCGTAATCATGTATTACAGTCCGCGAAGGAATCTTCGAGTTTCATCCGCAACCATGAACAGCCACGAGCCCAATGACGCTCCAGGAGAATATTCGATCTTTCTCAAGCGTCGAGAACGATTTTATAGAAACGATGTGAAAACGATCATCGTACAATCGGAATGAAAACATTCTCTGATTCCACTAAAAACCTCTGTATCGTCTCTGTCCTAGTTCTTTCAATGCGCATCTCCGATCATTCAGAGCTACGGTGGTGTAGCGGACAGAGGCTTGGCTTTCGCAAGACCCAGCTTCGAATCCTGCTCATCACTGATGGTTTTTCCATGCGATATGTATACTAGCGATTAGCAATCCACCTTAAACAGTAGCTCTTGGGCCAAATGACCCCAGCATTTGGTGCCAAAAAGTAATTAACCCTTTAAAGACTATCTAATACTACTAATTTGCTACAGTTTAATCATTTTCACCCTTCTTCACGTGTTTGCGGATAGCAGTCCAAGTATTCCTTTCGCTACCGCGAGCCTCACCGCGTAGCCTCTCGTATAAAACAGAGCGCTATTGTGCGAAACAATTCACTATACTTCCATGAACTTACGCGCTCATTGCGAATACTTGCTCCGATAAAAACTCATCAAAACGCGAAAAAACCCTCGACGGGATTGTCAAATCTACACCCTTGCAAGATATTCCGTTCAGACAAACATTTGCGCTTTATACCACCCCGTCTGTAAAGAACCAAAACAAAAAAAAAACAGAAAAAAAGCGCATCTCCAACTCGAAGTGTCCAGCAGCGTGTCTTATAGGAAGCGGACACGTACCGTAGGCAAATCAATCGGCGTGCACGGTAATCGCGCCATTTGAATATCCGTTGGCGACATAAAAAGTCGAAGATGTAAATCAGCGCGGACAGACGGCGACGTTAATTACGGGCGGCCAGGAAAGGACAGACGTCTGACCCTAAGAGAGGCCCAGGAATCTCGAGCGGCGATCGGCCGACCGCGGTGGTCGGTAAATCTATTGAAGGATCTCGGTCGATCGTAAATATACGATGCGCTCCCACGCGCGGTTCTAATGCGATCGTTATACCGTTTCACCTACCGCCGAACGCTTTGCCCGTGGAAATACATTTCTTTATTGTGCCGGACGTATACGATATAATCGTAAAGCCGGCCCACCTACGTGCCGAGTTTACACCTTTTTCAAGCACTCTATCGAGCCGCGCCGCGCCGAGTTTCCTTTCCGGAGGCTCATCGATTCGCCACGTTCGATTTTGCTCGATGCTGGAA
The DNA here is from genome assembly GCA_038496175.1 of Ampulex compressa. Taxonomy (NCBI): domain Eukaryota; kingdom Metazoa; phylum Arthropoda; class Insecta; order Hymenoptera; family Ampulicidae; genus Ampulex; species Ampulex compressa. The sequence continues at coordinate 67,940 of JBCFXI010001186.1, forward strand.
CCGCTCGAGTGCTCAAAATGCCACGCCTGCAATTACGCGCTGAAATTTATGAAATACGGGACATTCGTAGGTTTATTGCGTTGTACAAATGAGGGTATTATAACCAGTTATTATTCCTTTTCGCGTGCTTTCTTTTCGTAAATATCTGGAGTATGTTCGGATACGCGGGGTTAGAGGCCGGTAGTTTTGGGGTTCAAGTTATACAGCGGTTGTATATCTGATTGGGCACTAATCGAGTGTACGTACAATCTTACGTAAGTCGTATTATTTTGCTTCCTTCGCACTCTCGGTATTTCTTGATTTTGAAGAACGTTATCTTAACGATCGTGCGAAATTTAGACCGAGGCACATGCTATATCGACACGCCTCGATAACCTTTATCCTCGAGGTGAGGAATGAGGAAAAAAAACGGGTCAATCCGACCAAACGCAAAGTGCTCTAAGTCCCCCCGTGGGTGTCCGGTGCATCGTGACATTTTCGATCCGACCCCAATCCGGTTCCATCCGAACTCACATTCGATTCACACGGGAACGAACTCAGCGACATACGCGAACCTCGCTCGTAATTCCCCGAAGCGTGACGACCTAATCTCAACGGCGATTAGCCCCCGTATTTTTTAGCCAGCCGATCGAGCAACAAGTGCCCTCCCTTCGTAGGTGCATTCGTCTCCTTCCGAACGATAGAACCTCTCCTGCTCTGCTTTCCCGACGCCCCCGGCCCCCTTTCTCTCTCTCACTCACATTCACACAACTTATTCACACTCACTCACACTTATTCATACTCACTCACTCACTCACCCACCCACTCATTCACTCACTCACTCACTCACTCACTCACTCACTCACTCACTCACTCACTCACTCACTCACTCACTCACGCACTCACTCACTCACTCACTCACTCACGCACTCTCTCTCTCTCTCTCTCTCTCTCTCTCTCTCTCTCTCTCTCGCG
>JBCFXI010001187.1:0-68782 GCA_038496175.1 Ampulex compressa
TATATATATTTTTTTTTTTCTTCCCGTTTTGACGACCGTCAATATTTTCAACAATAAATATCCGTAACTCGAGGAGCAAACTAGGATTTAGGTCGAAATGGCGTATAGTGGGCGCGAACAACATAAATATGTCGGACAAATTTCGTCCATTAAACCAAAGATATTTTCTTCAGGCGCCAAGAAAAAGTATCTTTATTTTCGATGCCGACACGTCGATCGGAAGCCGACTAATAGTCCGGCAAACTGCTCGATCGATCAATCCACAGAGGAAGTAATGCTTTGTAAATTCCTGAAAAACGCAGGAGATGTCTTAAAAACGAGAATACGGATATTTGGAGCGCATTCGACGACCTCTCGCCCCGCGACTCCTTCCGCCTTCGTTGGCCGCTCCCCTCGCTGCGTGACCCCGCAATATGGCTTGACCTTAGGAGCAAACGATCGCACAATTAGCATCTACGCGCGACATATCGCGCAAACCCTCTCTCGTTCTCATCCTTCCGATCGTAACGTATAAGGTACGGACAGACTTCGAGTATACGAAGGGGAGGGACTTGAGAAAGAGTGAAACCGTTACGTCTCAAGTTTGTAGCGCGACGGGATTGGTCGATCCCAATCGGTTGGCCGACCGTGGAGTTAGCGGTTCGATCCACTTACCTCTCCCCGATTGGCTCTCCCAAACGATGGGCGTGGGCCTTGCGCCGCGCGCCGCTCGGAAAGGTGACCTCGCCGATCGGCGTGCCGTCACACCCCTCGTGCCGGCCATAGCCCCCCGTGCGGCCGCGGCTGCAGCGGCCATGGCCCTTTGCCTCGTGTTACTCGACGGGGAAGCCTCCGCCTCGCGACTCTCCTCCTCCGCGTCCTCCTCCACGATGTCGCTGCCGGGTTCCTCGACGCCTTCGCCGGTATCCACCGCGTCCTCTTCGCCCGAAACCAACGGCGCCGGCTCCTCCGTGTGCTTTTCACCCTCGGAACTCATGCCTGAAAGGATTAACTTTTAGTAGAGTAGGCGAGCGTATTTAAGAGGAAACTTCGGATCGTTGCGTGAAAGATCGAGATAGAAATACGATATTACCCTCGGTCGGCGTCGTACTGATGGACTCCGTAATCGCCTCGGTTTGCGAATGCTGCTGCTCCTCTACCCCGACGACGCGAATACTGGGTATCGAGGGTTCATCCGTGGTATCACCGACGGAGGTACCCGCCACCGGTGTCACCGACATAGGGGTCTCCTGCTCCTCGGACGGCCCACTACTCGTCTGCGATCGAGAAGATGATCGTAGATCGAATTTTCATTGAATACGGTACATACGATCGTCGTCGAAAGAACTGCCGAGTTGCATCGAGAAAGCCGGATGTGGTCTTTCGGTCTTACCGAAGGTGGTAGGTCTGCGGCCGGCGATACCTGCAACGGAGTAGTGGGCACGCTACGACCGGTACCGCCATCCTCCAGTTGGGCGAGGTCCATCCTGGTGTCGTCCATACCCTCCTGCACGACCTGGGCCACGCCGGATGCCGGCGAGCCGAATATCGTGCGCACCGTCGAGCCGCTAGGCGTCGTGAGGGAGGGCGTCGAGGAGGCTGTGGTCGGTGCAGAAGGATCGCCAAAGGTGAAACGACCTTGCGGTACCTGAGGCGAGCTGACCGCCTCGCCGAATCCGTCGCTTCGTCTTGGAACGAACAACGTTGGTGTACTCGGGACGATACTGTCGTCCCCTCCGTCCTCGTATCCTTGCTGGGGCTGGAAGGAGAGACGTAACGCGAGAGGTCGACAAAGTACGTAAGCATTCCGACTCGATTCACCGCGCTTCATCGTCGAGTTTAACACGTCCGCCGTTACTTTGGCCGGGAAAACTTTTTTCTATCTCCACGACAAACCGCGGGGCGTGCGTGCATACGTTTATCCTGCGATCGCACGACCAACCTTCGTCCGTGAATCGACCCGCCAGAGGTCGAGATCCTTATGCTTCGGACTGTTACTAGAAATCTGGCAAATACTTTCGATAAGGAACGAACCAGAAGGAGATGCTGCTGCTGCTGCTGCCTGGGCATCGGTGCAACGCCGCGAGAGGATCGCGCTGCGAAGGAAGTCGGCGGCTCTCCGGTCGGGCCAGCGCTGCTGATGGCCTCGGACTGCTGCTGTTGCTGATTGGCCGGTATGGCGGCTTGCGCCTGACGAGGAACTTCCACGCTCGTCGAATCTTCCCCCATTATGATCTCCACCTCGTTGTTGTCCCTCTCCACCTCCACCTCGACCTCGTAAGGCATTTCCTCCTCTTCCTCCATCTCTTCGTAAGGGTCGTTATCGAATTCCTCCTCCTCTTGCGTTTGATGGTTACCACCGCCCTCGCCTTCGTCGCAATCCACCACGACTACGCACCCTTCTTCCACCTCTTCGTCCTGATCCCGTTGACTCGACGTTGGTACCTACAGATTTTTATGATCAAGAGCACAGTTATCGAGGGAAACGTTGCCACACGATATCGAACCTATTCGGGCAGGGTTCGTCGAAATCAAGAGGACCAAGATTCGAACACACCTAGCGCATAGAGAGTTTTGACCAGAAAGAGTCAAGAGAACCCAGAAATATCGATGAATAGCTGTACAGCGTGTTTCCACATTTTCGTGCGTTAACGTTATCAAGACCGTTTACTAAATCTATGAACAAAGAATAAACAAAGCGACGGAATTGTAATAAAATATTCCATCCAGCTTCGTAGAATGTGAGGCGTGGGCAATTTCCGTGGCGTTACAATCGTATCCCTTCCTCATCTCGAGGCGGAACATCGAGAATATTTCGAAACATTCGGGACACGCCCGTCTAGAAAGCGTACACCCGATCCGTCGTACACTCGACACATGGCCGCAAAGATTATTTACCGAAATTTGCCCAATGTCCGCATTCTCATGGACGCTAGTGTAGATATATTCGTCGCTCGAGGTGCTTTTCTCGTAAATGACACGTCATCGGCACGACTGGTGCCGTCGATCGTGTTTTACCTGATATTCCACTTCCGAGGCACTGGCGCTGGCCGCGGATGTCAATTCCTGCTGGCGACTTCGCTTGGCCTTTGGACTAAGTACCTGCTCCTGCCTACCATGATCGGCGCCTTCCACGATCCCGGAGCCCGAGGCGGTCGAATCCAGGCCCCTAGGTCGCTTGTGACCCGTGGAAGCTTGAGACGTGCTCACCGACTGCGTCGAGCTGCTCGCCACGGTCTGCTGCTGATCGCTACCAGCAGCTTGCTGCTGTTGCTGCTGCTGCTGCTGCTCAACCCTCGGACTGACCAATGCGACGGTCTGTTGCTGCTGCTGCTGCTGTTGCTGCTGCTGTTGTTGCTGCTGCTGCTGCTGCTGGCACTGCTGCTGCTGTACGTTGAGATTTTCCGCACTCTCCGGATCCTCCCTCTGAGTGGACTCCGCGGTGTCGCTGAGCTGAGGCTGAACGACCAGCTGGCGCAAGGTACTGGGGGCAGTCTGCGAGGAGCTGCTGGTACTGGCCGGCTGAAAGTCCGTGAGACTGCTGGTCGGGGAACTGGTCTCGGTGGTGTGAACGACCTGCTGTTGGGGCTGCTGCTGCTGATGGGGAGCCACCATAACCGGCGCGCTGGCCGTCGTGGGCAAGACCGCGGCGGTGCGCGACTGAACGACCACGCTCATTGGCCGAATGCTCGCCAATGGCGTCTCGGCCCGCGCCGACATCGGCTTTATGTTCGCCGTCGGCGGCTCGGTCGTAGCGCTGACGCCGCTGACGCCCGCCAACTGCCTCTGCAGCTGCGTCACTCTCTGCGAGAGGGCCTCCTTCTCGGCCTGCACCTCCGCCTTCTCGTGCTCCAGCCGAACTATTCTACCCTCCATCTGCGACCTCAGGGCCACCAGTCGCGCATCGTGCTCGGACGCCTCGGAATCGCTCGAGCCGGACTCGAGCTTCGCCTTCAGATCGAGCAGCTCCTTCTCGCATATTTTCTTCGATTCGGTCAGTTGCATGATCTTCGTCCTCGCGCCCTTCAATACCTGCTTCGCTCGCTCCTCCTTTTCCACGCTGGTCTTGTTCATCGTATCGATCTCCTTCTTGAGGCTCTCCGCCTCGCTCTGAACGCTCGCCATTTGCCGCGACAATTCGTCGATCTTGCCGGTAAGGTCCAAGTTGACCTGCCGCAATTCCTGTCGACCCTCCTCCCTCAATTGATCCTCCCTCTCCTGAGTTACCTGGCCGGCCTCCTCGGCGGCCGCGTTTCCCGACGATGTTCTCGCATCCTCCGGCCTACTCTTCTCTTCCTCCATCGTCTTGGTCAGCTCCTCGAACTGCGTCTTGTATTTCTTCGCTATCTTCCTTATCTGGATCTCCTTGTTCTTAATGTCGTTCAGGACGACCTCCTTGTCGCCGAGTTCCTTGCGCAGCGACGCCAGATCCTTGGCCTTGGAGGAGGAATCGGCCAGTGCCTCGGCCAAGTCCTGGCCGAGCTTGCGGGCCTCCTCGGAGACCTTGGTCAGCTGTTCACCCTCGGCCTGCACCTGCTTCTGAAGCTGGCCCAGCTGCTCCTCGAGCTTCGTCTTCTCGAGTTTCAACGCGTTGAACTCCTCGGAACGTTTCGCGTGAGTCTCCCGCTCGGATGTCAGCAGCTTGCTCAGATTTTCACGCTCCGTCTGCAAGCGGCGCCAGTCCTCCGGGCTCGCCTTGTTGGCGCGCTCGACGAGGGCGTTCGCCCTCTGCCTCCACCGAGTCGCCTCGCCCTTCAGACTCGTGTTTTCTTGCATCAGCGCCTCGGTCTTGGCGGCCAGGTCCCTCGAGGTGTCGCGCAACGGCACGACCTCCTCGGACAACGCCGTCACCTTGGCCGTCAGCTCCGATACCTTCGAGCTCAACGTGTCCCGCTCCTCTCGCAATATTCGGTTGGAATCCGTTATGGCGTTCAGAGTTTCAACCTTGCGCAGCAATTCCGCGTGCTTCGACATCGTCACCACGTCGATCTCGGACTTCTCTCGCTCCGAGTTCAGCAGGGCTTCGGTTTCTTTCAGCCTCTTCTCTAGAACCTGATCGGAATCGTACGTTATTAACGCTGACCGCTTTCCGAGCGAATAAATCTAACTCGCGAGAGTATGATAGTATGACGATAGCGAGTTCATTGGGCCGACGGTAACTACAAATTCAAGGGAGCAATGTCGATGCCAATTCGGAATAAAGTTTAACCAGAATATAACGCGATACGTACCTCCGTTTGGGACTTTAATCTTAAATTTTCCGCTCTCAAAACATCGAATTTAGCAACGGCCAAGTCCTTCTCGCGTCTGAGGTACTTCATAACCCTGAGTAATTGTTCGGCGGATTTCGAATCTTCTTCCACGCTACTGAAACTACGGTTCATGGCCTCTAAACTGGTATCGGGACTCTCCCGGCCGCTCAACCTCGACTGTTGACTTTGCATAATGGCAGTGCGATCGCTCAGTTCCTGGATTTGATTGTGTAAAATAGCGTTTTGGGCATCCAGATCCTCTATCCTCTTCTGCAATTCTTGCATCTCGTCGAGTAATTTTTTCTCTCTTTCCTGACAAGCGGACCTTTCCAATTCTAACGCCTCTATCGCCGCGTTTCTCTCTTGGGTCAATGTCGAGATTTTCTGCTCCACGACCTGCGCCTCTTCCTTCAACTTCGCCAAGACCTACGTTTTACGCATTGCGGTAGTAATTATTCTTAAAGATTAAAGAGTTACGCACGGCAAAGGGTTATTTTAAAAAGGTTTATACGAAGGAATGATGCGAGAAATATTCCACTGAACTTTGTTTACCTGTAAGTCCGCCGAGTGTAATACCATTTCTCGAGCGTACTTCTCTTCGGCTTCCTTGGCCATGATCGAAGCAGCTTGCAGATCGCTCTTAACGAGCTCCAGCTCCCCTTTAACTTCGTCCAACTCTTCCAGTTTTTTTTCCGCCTCCGTCACCATTTCTCTTAGTTCCGAGTCGGATTCTTGTCGGCCATTCGACAGTTTCGACACTTCTTCCCCTAATTCCTGAACTTTCTTCTGCAGAGATATTATTTCAACGCGTGCTTCCTTCAAAGCAGTCTCCAATTCCTCCTTAACTCTGTTGTGCTGCGTCGTCATTTCTCTTAGTTGTGCCTCTGCGCTTTCTGCGATGTCGCAATATTGTTGACCCTGTTGGCGGGCAGCTTTCAATTGTTCGGTCAAGGATCTTACTTCGGCCTGAGACGTGTAAAGTTGTATTTCAAGTACCTTCGACCGTTTTGCTAAATTTTCATCGCCTGTTGGTATCGTAAAGAATCGTATGAGATTTACCGAAATGATTTCTTCGCATAGCGCTTGTAACGATCAACTTGCAACGTATAGACGATTATTTTTACACACGCGCGCGCACATAAATAGTTTGAGCGAACGGCATCCGGTCTGAGAGTTGTATAAAACTTTACGATAACTTGTTAAATGAAAACCTCCATGTTGCCCTCTACTTTGTTCAAATGCGGAATAAAAACTTATTTCAAATCGCCCTCCGAAGGAGCGTCCATTGGTATGAAAGAAAACAATCTGGATGTTATTTAATAAAGTCGTGCATTCATTACGTACCGGTAAAAGGTTTTGCCATTGAATGTGCGGCAGCTTGCTTCAGCTTAGCATTAAGTTCTTCGATACGTTGTGCATTTTGACCTTCGGAAGTGCGGGTCTGTTCCAATTCCGTGCGGATACGCTCTGCGACATTACGTTCTTCCGTCAGCCTTTCCTGAGCGGTAGCCAATTGTTTCTCCAAATGGGCCGAGAGCTCCCTGAATCGATCCTGCTCCTCTTGCAGGCGTCTTCTTAAAGCGGCACACTCTCTAGTCGCATCGTCCAATCTTTGTTCTGCGCGTAGCTGAGTCTCCGCCTGGACCCTCTCCAAGCTGGCTTTGATCGATTCCACGTCTGCTCTTAGCAGCGCTTGTGTCTGTCGCTCTCGTTGGAACACCTCTCGTTCCTTCAAAAGACGTCCCTCCGAATCGCGTAGTAATTGTCTCTCTTGCCGTGAATTTTCCAATTGCACCTCCGCACGAGATAGGCGTGTCTGAGCCGACATAGCTTCATCTTTTAGAATCATTATACTTTGCTCGTGTTTACCTACCAATGTATTTCAATGGTTAAAAATTAAAAAATTGACTACCGTTCCACATTTTGCAGGTAACGGTTAGATTAATATAAAGATGAAATTACCGATCGTTACGTTGTAATTGTAGCACTTTTCCTCCAAGACTTTTATCTGCGACTTGTAGGACACGACGTTGGCTTGCAATAGATTGAATCTATCGTTGGCTGAATCCAATTGGGCCTTTAATCTGCAACATCGAGCGGAGCTAGCTTCCGCTTCCTTTCTAAGTCTCTCTACTTCCTCCCCGAGCATACGTTCATGAGCGGTCTTTTCCTTCCTGTAAATCTCGTACTCGTCGGATACATTTTTCAATTTACTTTCTGTTTCCGTCAATTTCCTCTCCAACTCTTTTTCTTTGTCGGTGTTGTCATGAGCACCTTTCGAACTACCACCCATGCTCTTTTCATTCTCGTCCATCTCCTTCGATTCTTCCGCGGTCATAGTTAAAGATTCTTTATTGTCCATCGGACCTGACTGTTTCAAACATTGCTGATACATGTTCTTGTACATATCACGCTGCCTCAAAAGACCCTCGAGCATCTTTGCCTGTCTATCCTGAGCTGCTTGCATGTCCGCCAGTTGCTCGAGATACCTGTTACAATTTACTCGATGAATACATTTCAAGGTATAAATTATTCTTTAATAAACGTACGTGTACTTTATTTCCCAAACCTGTCTAATTTTTCTTTCATTTCCCCCGAATTGATCTCATCCGTTGCTCTCTCTATTTCTTCTTGCCTCGAAGATAATGTCCGCACTATTGACAATAACTTTTGATTGTTTTCTTGCAATTCTTCGATGTCCTTGAACGTCACGAGCTTTTTACTAATTATTTGAGACGAAGCAATGTCGTCGGTTTCCATGGCAGACGAGGAATTGCTCGTATTTATGGTACCACCGCTCCTGCTCTCTTGGACCTCCTTCAACAAGTAACACACCTGCCTGGCTAAATCCGCCAATTCTGTTTTTAATCGCTGATTTTCCTTAGTGTGATGCTTAGACAGTCTAGTTGCCTCATCCGATGTTTCTTGCAACCTATGATTTTCAGAAAGAAGCTCATCCAGTCTCGATTTAACCGTCGCGAAATCTGCCAAAGCGCTCTCGCAATCCTTTCTCTGTTGTTCTAACAAGGGTGCCTTTTTTTCTATTTCCCGCAATATCACGTCCATCTGGGATTTCAGCCTCTCGTTTTCTTCCCGTTCTAGAGTCAGTTCGTTAGACACGTCCACCAGTTGTGTGTAAATTTGAGTAAGACTCAAACCCTTTCTCAGTACCTTGCTAGCTATGGCCGCAGTAGGTGCCAGTTGTTCAACAGCTTGGTCCAGTCTTTCTTGTTTAATATTCTCGAGTAACTCATTTGCTCGTTCCAATTCCTTAGTAAGCTCGTCGATCTTAGTCTGCTTTTCCTCAATATCCTCCGTACGTTGCATTTGCAGCTGATTGTATCGTGTTTCTAAAGTACCAAATTGTTCCGTTGCATTTTCCAACAATTCCTGCAGTTCTTTAACGGCGTCACTGAATTCTTCCGCTTTTGCGTTTGCTTCGTCGGCCATACCCTTGTAAAGGTTCGCTAACCTGGTTTGGGCACCAATTTCCTCCCTGTATGAGGCATGCATGGATACCTCGTAGGTACGCTGCTCCTCCAGTTTCTGAGTAAGCTCGTCACAACGACTTTGAAGGGAAGAGTGCGCTTCTCGTAATTGAGACATGGCTTCGTTCGCAATGCGCAATTCTTCGTCGCGCTGAGCCAATCGCGTATCGGTCAGCAAAGCACGCGCGGATGCTTCGGCTCTGGTGGATTGGAGCTCCGACGTTCTCTTTGCCAATTCCTCTTCTAGACCTGCCATTTGTTGCGAAAGGAGCAACCTTTCCTGTTCCAACCGCTTCTCTCTGGAAATTCCCATGAAATTTATTTCTTAAAGATTACAGTATCTATGCTGGCGACAGCACTTTTAACACGATTGAAAAACATACTTAAAATCTAAAGTCATCTCACGACTACGAATCTCCTCGGTCTCTGCAAGAGCTTGACATTTGGCAGCAACGGCAGCCTGCAGTTGCGCCGCAAGGGAAGACATTTCTGTGTGCATTCTCTCAAGCTCATTGTCGCGTCTTTCCACTTGCAACTGCAAGGTATCTCTCTCGTCAGCAGCAACATCCCTTTGTCTTCGAAGTTCAGCATTTTCCTTCTCCAATCTACGGATACATCGCGTCAAAATACAATTTATAAAACATAGCGAATATATATGAGAAAAAAACAGAAAGAGAACTCTATTTAAACGACCTTTTAACGGACTCTTGTAACTTGTGTATTTCCTTCTTTCCGTCATCCAAGTTCTGTTCTAACTCCGCAACATACTTCTCCGTCAATTCCAATCTTCCCTTACATTCGTCCAAATCTGATTTCTGTTGCGTAAAATCCTTTTGCGCGTTATCCAAATTTTGTTCTACGAGTAGAAGAAAAAAAATCATTTCTTCGTACAACTAAGTAAACTTTACACGCGAGTATCCGTCGTTTATCATCGTATTTCTATAAAATTCATGTAAACGCAACATTCGCATCGATCATGTGGCCTAACCGAAATCAGGCCACGGCAAATCGAGAAAATCTTTGTCGCTGTTTACATACAGATCCATACATTTCCCAATGTCTGCTTGGTTAGGTTTTTTTTATTCACCTTGCATCATACAATAAGCCTATTTACCAAGCGTGTATAAACTATGCGAACGTTGGATGAAGAACGCATCTATACGGGCACGTAGTTGAACTCACCGAAAGTCTTGCGACCAGCCTCGAAGACCGCCTTCGCGGTAATATATTCTTCGAATTTCTCGTTAAAAAACTCATTAAGTTTCTTGGAAATCCCATCCGGGATCTGCGTCAGTTCTTCCTCGCTCAGCACCTCTCGCAGCATACTGTGCTGATTCTCCTCTACTTTTTCCATGCTCGCGATGCGATGCGATGCTGAGGGTAAATGGTTTGGTTTCGATAGGAACACCGTGCCGCTGAGACTATTCCCACTCGTGCTTTCGCTTTTTGTAAACACATTTGCCGGACGATCGTCTACGTGCCGCGATGATCGTTCGCATTACCCTCCTCTATCGTTCCCAATACGGCCGTTACGGACTGACGCGAGCAAAACGTTGTTGTCCACGGTGAGCGCGCTTATTCTATTCCGATTCTCGCCGGCCTTTTCCCCTTCGGCTCTTTCCGTCACAGATGTCGCCCTGCCCTCTACTCTCTAAGGCCGGCTTCACACACGTCGTTTATACCAGCTCTTTCGAAAAGAAAAAAAAAAAAGAAAAAAAAAAAAGAAATGATCGCGAAGAAGCTACGATTGTCTTGCCAATAGAAGTTCTTTCAAAGCGGATTACCTTTCGCCAGAACTGCAGTGTACAAAGAGCACGCAAGAATTCGATAAATTTTTCTTGCCGTCTCTTTCCCGCGGCGAGGGGAATGCGGACTGTAACATGGCGGCATCGGGCAACAGCATTTTTTGTCGATATATTTCGTTTATTCCATGTGTAATTACGAATTCAATGTATATTACATCCGCTAAACTTCTTTTTCTTCAATTTCTTTGCGGCGGCAATTGCTAAGGTCGTTTAGCGTTAGAAAAGAATTCGCCGTACTTTTCTCCCCTTCTTGGACTAGCAATAAGTTATATTAGGCTCTATAATATTGTATTTGCACGTTTCTATGAATAATACAATTAAACATGTGAATCTGTATTATAATAACCATAGTTGTACGTTTCTGCGCAGTTTGTAAATAACGCACGTGTCGATCATAGAGTCTATAAATCTGAAGCAAGTGGCCCCAGGCGCCTAACACCGCCACGATCGTATTCCAAATTCTCCTTGCTTCCCTTCAGGGATCGCGGAACAAATTTTTGATTCGGTGTGTAACTGATAGAACATAGTGAGTAGAGCGTACCGCTATTCTTATGAGTAGTCTTATCTGCATTTTTCGCCCGATGATACGAGCTACGTATCGTATACTCTTTCCGCGCGAAGAGATCGGATTTAGTTTGGTAGTGGACTATAAAGTTCTTGGTACCAAGAACTGTACATATTCTCTTGTATAAATTGCACCGATTGTCATTATAACAGGTACTACAAAAGGCATAGATAATTATTTGTAGCGCTACGAAACGTTGCATTTATCACCGCTCCTGTCAAGAGGAAAAAAATAGGTTCTTTTATGACACACGGGTAATTCTAAATAGAACAGCGTGTATTAACTGCTGCATTAGGTTAGAATTTTACCTGCATTATTTATTCGTGGTATACTGGTTCTTCGAAAATAGTCACGAAATTATGATTGATTCGGTGGGATTTTACCATCAGCACAGATCTTTCGAGACAACCTGTAAAACTGGTTTGAGTAAATATATCGCGTGAAGTAAATAAATAAGTTGAAAGGCCGCATATAGTACGCTGTACCTGATGTATGAGTGTTTTAACCGTATAAGATGTTCTATACTAGTCCACTAACGAGTGTTAGTACTAACAAATTTAATTATAAACAAATCAATGCGTACACTGTTGGTTCTTATCGGTCAGAACTAACAAATCTACGTTGTTCCGAATATCTGCTCTAATCGTTTTTTTTTTAATGAACATTGTTCAAAAGCATGGATAACTACCAATACTTTTCAACAGTTCCAGGCAAAAACACTATCAGCGATCAACTTTTAAGTTCTACACTGCATAATATCAAAATTCGCTCCATCTTTCTTGAATATAAGAATTATTGATCAAAATATGTTAACGACGATCCTGTCATATTGAAACATGTTTCTTACAAAATTAAATCCTGCGCTGAGACTGAGAAAGATATCCGGTTATGTTGGAGATAATGGTAATTATCTAAAACACTGTTGCTGCATACTTAATTTTTGCAACTTTAACGGTTGTCAGAATAGGACGATTGATTTGATAAAAGTTACAAGATGCACTGTGACTTTTCGAAGCATCGGCAAAAATTTTTGTACGCATATTGTACCCAAGCATGCCGATGTATTTGGACAACTTTCGGGTAAAAAGTTTGTAAGCGTTGAAATGGACGAAGATGAAGAGGCAGAGGAAAAATTTACGGAGAATGAGGTGTGTGTACCCAGATGGCAGAAGTTGAGCACAGGACGGTATAGTGATTTGATAAAATCTCACATACAGAAAAATGACTTAAAATCAGCCATGGGCGTATTGGATCTGATAAAGCAAAACCGCGACAAGCCTGTCATCTATCACTATAATCTTCTGATCCGTGCATACGCGATGCATGGAGAACTAAGATGCTGCTTTAAATTGTACAATAACATGAAAAAACGTAACTTACAGCCCAATGATGCAACATATACAAGCCTATTTAATGTTTGCTCCAGATGGAATAATAAGAAACAAGCATTAGAGCACTTGAATAGTTTAAGAGAGTCTTTGTACATAAAGGGATACGTCTTGAATAACACGCATTACAATACAATGGTTAAGGCTTATGGTATGCATGGCGACTTACTCACAGCTTTTCAACTTGTGGACGAAATGAAAGACAAAGATATTCCCATTGATGAGATTACGTACCATAGTTTGATGCATGGCGCAATATCCGATAAGGAATGCGGTTTAAGACACGCTTTAGCCATATGGCATATGATGCGGGTTCATGGGTTAAAATTAAATGTTCTTACCTACAATTTGCTCTTAAGAGCAATAAGGGACACCAAGTTTGGTGACATCAGGGCAGATGATTTTCTAATACAAGGCGTGGAACACAGCAGGATATGCATTAACGAATCCGAGAGACCGGATTTACTAGCAAATCCACCTGTTTTGAGTACATTGCTTCTACCCAAACCCGAAAACAAAATGGATGAACCATTAAGCAACGACGTTTCAAATAATCATTGGATTTCATGCAATAATGTTAATGATGTGTTAGAAAGTAACCCTCTGGTTCTATTTGGAGGATGCGAAGGTATACTAAGCCGTATGGAAAAAGATAATTTACTGCCCGATGAAAGAACACTGACCATGCTCGTGGAATTACTTCCAAAATCGACATCCGCTGAAAATGCCCTTACAGCTTATGCCAAACGCAAGAATATAAAACTGAATATTGGTTATTACAACACGTTGATGAAGAAGAGATGCATGAGACAGGATTACAAAAATGCAGTGGTAAGTAACTGCTTTCTCTTGTAACATGTATTTTTATTATCCGATTTTACGCAGCGCATTTTTCTGTGCAGATATAAAAGAACTTCGTTGGATAACGAAAATATATTTTTTCATGACAGGCTGTTCTCGGTGAGCTTCAACAAAATCACATGGCACCAGATATCATAACATTCGGAGTCTTGGCACTGAGTTGCGTAAAACGTAAGCAGGCACTGGAAGTTATAGAGGGGATGGAAGCAATCGGATATAAGCCAAACACGATTATAATGGGGACATTCATTAAAAAAGCATGCGTGAGGAAAAACTTTGATTATGCTTTGCACATGATGAAATATATGTCCAAAAATCATATAAAACCCACGGAACGAACGCTAAACACCTTGGATCAATTCGAGAGCAATGTCAAAATCATGATAAACAAGGTAGTACACCACTGTTTCGACCTATGCTTAATTAGTTTTTCAAAGCAGTAACTATAGTCCGATCGATTTTATCTCGTATAGGGTACCGATAAACCTGTGACGAAGAGAATCCTTAAGAAAAAACTGTCGCAGTTCGAGGAACAGTATCGAGCGTGGAAAAAGCAGTGGGAGGAAAAATGATATACGTAACACGGAACGATACGACGTCTATTAAATAAAGTTTTCAAAACTATCAAGAGCGACGGGACTTTACTCTCACAACATGCGGAAGTATCCAGCGATGCTGTCGGCGCGTTTGCTTAACATAACGTACATTGCTGTAACGATCGTCGACAAGACTAATTAAGTGCGATCATACGTAAGTACCGATCTTAAATCGAGGATGTACCTTTATTATTTTAAGAACAACGTATTTTAGATTCTTTAGGAAAAAATGTTGTAAAAAATAAAATTACAAGAATGCAAAGCTGAACGATATTCGTTTAAAACTTGTACAACATCTTTTGTATATTTAGATCATTTTTTACAAATATTTTATGGAATAAAAAAAGGACCGTACGTAGGAAAATCAGTAAATACGCGTACAACTTCTTTCGTTCTATTAAACTTTTTGCGTGCATTTAATACATTTTATTACTTTACAAAGTTACCCGAGTGTGCTGTATTACTTGTCCACTGCTTCCGATACAAAAACATTAACATCCGCCACGTACGAAGAACTTGGAAACACAGGATGCGACTCCATGCGCCGCTATTTATACGACCGCGTAAAAATCAACGAAGATAAGGAGGACGAGTTTCTTGGACCCATGGCCTGTTTCTCGTTCCAGTATTAATGGCGCGGGAGGGACACGCTCCACGAATACTGAGCTTGTTGTATCCGGTAGGGCCCGTTGGTTGCGCACCGCACGTCTCCAATGCCACAAAGTCATCCACGTGGAGAGACGGAGGTCTAGACGTGTTCGGGGGCCTGGATCGGAATGGATCCGCGCCTCTTCCGACACCACCTCCCACAGGACCACCTCTCAGCGAATTCGTAAATTGCGCTCTACCGCGCATTGGAGTCACTGCAATTGTATAAAACACCGAAACGATTATCATTCGATCCTATGGCATAGCGCTTGGCTGTGTTCTTCCTTCGATTAATTTCCGACGTCGGTACAGGGAAAGAAGGAGAGAAATGACGGCAATGAAATCACCAAATCTACAACGTAAATATCCCGTGGAAAATGTTCCATCGACTAGAAAAGTTATCGGAACCATTCGTATCTCGCACTCGTATTTTTTAAGGGAATATTCTTTATTCCATTTTGGACAACGGCCGTTATGTTTATCCGATCTAGGAGCCAGCACGTTGAGGTGAAGGGGCCATCAAATGTACAATGTACAAAGGACGTTGGAAAAATATCAAGAATCGCATTCGAATCTCTACGTTCCAAGGGTGAATCGCGAATTTTTAAAACCGCGAACGTCCTTCGCGAAGATCCCGTAGAAAATGTTCCATCGGCGATACGGCCTATCCGAAGGCGTATCTTCCACGTGGCGGTCGATCGATATTCGTTCTTCCCAGAGTGAAGGAGGAAGAAAGGAGCGAATAAGTGTCCGTTTTCGCGCGAGAAAGAAGCAAAGAGTTACTCACCGAACGGCTGCTTTATTTTGGCAACCGGCGAAGTAGTCTGCTTTTGAATCTCTCGCGATTCTTGATCGTCCGCCTGGGCCTTCGACTGCAAGGTCTGCGTAGCGTCGTCCGGCGGCGCCTTCGAGCAGAGATTCTGTGCCTCGGCCAACAAGTTGAAGTCGAGGGGCAACAATTCGGCCGCCAATGCCAAGAGATCGACGACGTTCTCGCTCTGGCCCTGGCCGGCCGGAGGTACGAAGGTGAATTTCTTCGGCCGTTTGGAAACGAGATGGTCGGCGCTCTTGAGACACCGTTGGGAAAATTGATTCAACAAAGCTTCCGGGGTGGGCAAGAGGGGCTCCAGCATCTCCGGTACGGGCTCCTTCTCCTCCCTCTCCTCCGACGACTTCAAGGTCTCGACCAATTCCTGCGCGCGACGTATCTTCTCCAAGGGATGCTCGCTCTTCTCCCACGATATCAGGGAGGCAAGCTGCGGTACGCGAAGATACAAGGATCTGCCCTGCGACTCGGAGGCGATCAGGTTCTCCAAAAATATTATGGTCAGATCGACTATCGGCTTGTCGTCCGGTCCCTCCAATGCCGACACGTGCTCCAGGAGGGAGCGCAGGGCGTCAGGATTGTTCTCCAAGCAACTCTTCACGTGGTACAAACCATAATTGTGACCTATGAGCGACAGAAGAATACGAAGCGCGTTCTCCAATACGGCTGCCTGAAACTTGGTGCTGCTACCCAATATCTCGATGAGGGCCGCGAGGATGGACAAGAGGGGTTCCTTACTGGGCACGGAGTGCGTCAGTCGCTTCTCGAAGGATTCGCTGGTATCCTCCTGCACGAGGGTGAGGGTACAGTCGCAAAGCGTCTCGAATATGTCCAACAGCTCGTGCTGAACCCTAGTGTCCGCGGTGCTCTTCAGGGCGGTGCACATCATTTCGATGACGGGGGGATACTTCTGATCGGACTTTACCTGTGCCCTCGACGCAGGACTGGTCAGAGTGAGGAGCGTGGCTTTCATAGGTGCGTGTCTGGTAAGTTCGCTCAGCAGCGCGAGTATCAGCACGTTGTTCTCCAGAGGCGTCGCCGCGATGATACCGTCGAGCAGGCATCTGCCCACTAGCAGGGCCGTCGGAGCCGCCAGATCGCACAGCTGCTTGCATACTCTCGAGAGTAAAACGAGAAGGTCTTGATTCCAGCTCGCGCACAGCAATCTCAGCGTATCCGTCAGATTGGTAGCCTGGGCCTGCAAGTGCGCCGACCACAGTTTGCGCAATCCCAAAAGACGCGCCGCATCCTCGGTCACGGTTTCGCCCAGAGTCAGTACCGATGGTAGCAATCTCGTTAGAAGTTTGAGGCCGGGTACGAAGTTGCACGGTCGGAGGGAGACCATCTTGAGAACTTCGCCGATCATCTGAGTCCAGAGGGACTTGGCAACGTTTCCGGAGCCATCCGAGTCTACCGCTTGCGTGAATACCAAGAGCGTGCCGACGATCTCCTCCGATAGGGCGTGAACCGACGGTGTCGACGGAATGGCTTCGACGAGCGAGTAAACGCCGAGTAAGGGCACGACGGCGGTCAGATCTTTGAAGTCCGTGGCCATGCACTTGATCAGACGTTCGAGGAGCGCCCTCGTTAATTTGACGCAAGGCAGAAGCAAGGCGACCAGTGCCAAACCTCTGCGGCCGGTCAGAGCCGCCCGATGGAGGAAAGGCTGCTCGTAAAATTCGGAGATGTTCGCCATGACGGCGACCAAGGCCGTCAGACCGTCGGCGGCGAATAATTGCGTCAAGGCGTTCCTGTACTTGAGCTCGATGTAGGGCTCCATCGGGTCGACGTCGTTGCTCGAGGGAAAGACGAGATAGTGCAAGATTCTACAAGCCGTGATCAACTGGCCCGGCAGCGAGGCTGCCTTCTCCGCGCTTTTCCTTACGCACGCCACCAAGGGAGAGACGTCGCTGTAGATCCAATGAGACGGTTGCGCGGCGGTGGTTAAATACGAGCTGACGTCCTTCAAGACCGCTTGGCTACGGGATTTCTCCAAGATCACGGCGGCACGATTCTGAAATACCTCGATTCGATCGGAATACCGAATGGTGGCCGATATGACCTCGGCCGAAAATTCGCACAGGTTCGCGTCCGTCAGATAGGGCGTTAGGACGTCGATGAATTCACCCATTGGAAGAATGGTCACTATGGCCTGCAAACCTTCCGGGAATATGAGGAACGAATGCAGTTTCTTCAAGGACATCCAATCGTTAGGCTGACACTTCAAACGAAGTAAAGACTGTACGACCTGCAGACGCCACGCCAGGATAGAACCTACCCCCGACGACTCGCACTTGAGGGCTCTTAAAATTAGCTTGGTGACCTCCGGCTCTTTAAGGAAATACAACAAACCTTCCTTCGTATCTGAAACGCGTAACAGAAATCGGTGAACCGCTTTGATCAAGCCCGGGCTCGACTTTGGCGATGACAATGCCAGTAGAATGTGACGGGCTAGTTTGTGATGTTCGAAGTAAGCCACGAGATGATTGCGAGGATTACGGTACTGTTCCCGCTCAAACTCCATCTGCGCTTCCGCCGGTAACTGACGTCTGGGCTGGGCCATCAGCGTCGGTGCGCAGACGTACACGTTGGTCAATTCGTTGACGGCCAGCTCCTTGAGCTCCTTCGTCTCATCGAGGAATTCGTAGATGTGCACTTTTCGCAGTAACGAGCTCAGAGCGTACTTTAGTCGCGCCAACTTTGCCGAGTCCAGCATGGTTAAAGCATTTTTGTACAAGTTGTGCCTGGATTTTAAGAATTCCTGTACGATCACAGGACTTATCAGAGCAGCGTCTAGAGTACGAAGTGCGGAAAGCTTTACCGGTAGGGCCACATTCTCGCGCATGCACAGGCTCAACAATTTAAATGGCGCGTCTACTTTTAACAGTATATCGGCTCCTTGCGGCAGCCTACAGAGAGCTTCGGCTAAACGCACGCCGACCTTTACGTGACGCACTTTGTACGCTGGTTGAGGCTGCCCGCGTGCGAGCTCCGTGTCGAGACCAGCGTTTATAATGTTGGTTAAGTCGTTTACATCTGCGTAGTTAAGATGGAAGGGTCTCAGTATCGCGCACAGGGACTCGCAATTGTGAACGAACGTTTCCTTTTCCTGGCCGGATGCGTTATTGAAATGCAAAACGGACTTGGACAAAGACTGAAATATCTCGTGAACTTTCTCTAGCGTTTCGTTGTTCGCATCGTGTTCATCCGTGTTGTTTGGTATTTTCTCCAAATCCAAGAAATCGGGTGGAGTCAAAGCGTAAACGTTGTCCACCTGTATACCCTCGTATTCGTATTCTGCCACGGGTGGTATATCGTCGGCCATAATATCTTCGTCGGATAATATAGGCTCGAACGGCTCTCCTGTTTCGCCATCGGCACCGTCTTGTTCACCCTCCTCCTCTTCTGCGGATATAGATTCCGGGCTTAGAGATACTAAGGATTCCGAAGGAGGCGAGGATGGTCGTTTCGTAGCCTTTGACGGCGCATTGGCCGTATCCTCTTCCCATTGTCCGGTATCTATCTTTCCAATATCTGACGTTGAATTTCTGGCGGGTTCCACTATTTGAATTGGTTGTATAGGGGGTGGTGGTGTCGCCGCTACGCATGTTTCCTATAAACGGAGAATTTAAAATACGCTTACGTAAAGATATATCCCGTGAATAGTATTTGGAGTAACGAGCTAGAATAAGTATGCTTACGCTCGAATTAGTCTGGGCTTGGTTCTCATAATACCATTCGGGTTGTTGTTCGGTAATTTGTGTTGTATTTTCTGGAACTTCTTCCAATCCACTTACACAAGCTGTAGATCCAGCAGCAGAACTAACAACTTCCTGTGGATTATTCAATGATTTTGTCAAAGTGCCATATACAGCTAGGGTTATAGTAGTGTACCAGCCTCTCAATACTAAACCATCCGTCGGTATCTGTTTACGCTCACATTCTAACTGAATATGTATATTTTGCTTATATTCCAGTTCGCCGAGAGATTCAAACGTAGAAGCTCCAGGTTTACTTAAATCGTTTACAAAAAATTCAATTTCAAATTGCGACGGGTTAGTTGCGCTGTAACAAAAATTGCACACACTTTTTGGTGACCAGCAAGCAATGCGATCGGTACAAATTACAAACAAATAGTACGTATAAGGTATAAAACTTTAACAATCAAAACTTTCGAAACCGTGGAAATGCTGAATAAAGCACAGCACAGAAGAATAGAAACACTTGTCATCGTTGTGCACTAGCTAATGGTGACTTTAAAAAAATGATCAATTACCCGAGACGGACACCTCCTGGAAAGTCTGCCTGCACGCGAGCACCCAAAGGAATTATCCTAACCTCGCTGATGTAAACAGGTTTCGGAAACTGCACTAAGTCTAAATTCAATTCCTGAAGAAAACCAATAAAAATCGTGAAGTCAAACCGCCCATCATAAACTTATCCTACATCTTTTCCGAACAACAAGCACCGTACGATCGTTAATTAGTTGCGAACAGACCTCGGAGATATCGTGTGAAAAGGTGTCGAAAAACAATAATTCCGTATTATCCATGTTTAAATCGCCGTTATGCGTCCGTCATACATATCTTCGGGTAATCAGACAGTTGTATACAACGTTAATCTCTCCACTACGTTATGCTGAACAACGATGCACTTCTACTTCTTCTCCCTTCCTCCCGTCGTCTGTGGTACGTTGCGTGCGTTTGACGGTCAAGTCAAACCCGCAACGGCATTGGCGCACATGCGCGAGTCGAACGATGAGATCAAACTCGCACGTGCGTGCCCGATGACTTCTCGAATGATTTGTTCCTTTGTTTGTTTGATTTTCGAAACCGACCGCTAATCGACGGTAGTTCAGAATACGCCTTAACCGTTGCTTGACACGCAAAGTGGAATGGCGCAAATGTCGAAAAATATCATGTTTTCCCGCCACGGTGGATTCACTGCCGTCGGTCTTTTGGCCTTTACCCCAACACTCAAAATTTCGTTATGCTCTTTCACATCGAAGCGTTCTCCACATTCATTCCGAAGGAGTACAAAAGTTGCGTTGTACAGCATTCATTAAAACATCGTCTTTGAATAACGAGTGACAAAGTCAAATGGAGGAACGGAAGAAAGAAGCGAGATCGCGTTGCTTCGTCCTATCCGAGTAGGTATTTCTCAAAACACCCGTGGTATTAAAACGGTTAAAACTTTAGGTACCTATGCTAAAAATGAAACGGCGGTTCGTATCAGGTTTTGTCGTGGATAAAGGAAACGAACGATACGCATATCCCAGACAAAAAACCATATTTAATAACGCGATTTTGATAGCAAAAGATCGATGAATCGGAGGAAACTAACGTCGATGTGTACGCTTAAATAATCCTCAATCCTTGAAGAACAGGACTATCCGCTGTCGATTCCATCCTATGTTCTTCGAATAAATTCGTAGGTTGCCGGGTAAGAACGAACGTAATACACCTTCGTTCTATCGCAACAACGCCCCCTGGTTCCGTCTTGCATCTACCTTCGGTTTTTCTCGTTCTACTTCGTTACAAGAGAAATTGTAATGAGATGAGTAATACTCCGTGCAATCTTTTTTACGCGTGGACGTTTTTGCTCGGTGTACATCTAATCTTCGGCTACTTAACATAGATTTCCTATATTTTATAAACCCGGCCAAGTCTTCGGTGCTTTTTATATGAATTTTACGAGTAGTACTTACCGAATTGCTGTGATAACGACATAATTGTAACTGATCTGCGTCATTGGCTCAACGCTCGATTATTTGCTGACTTGTTTTTAATCGTCTGATTATGGCTACGATGGGCAGGAAGGCACATTGAATCAGTGAGTGAGGAAAGAGATTTTTATTATCGCTTATTCGTCCGTGATAAAGGAAATGCCATACAGTCGTGCCTATCTGCGGTTTTAAACGACAGTATGTCATAGGTTTTTTGCATTAATTTCAGTAATGTCAGTATCCGAAACGGCACGTAGGTCGTGAAAAAGTTTATATCGCACGTTTTCTGCGTGATTTCGTTAGAAATTTTAAATATTCATCCCAACGTACCTACATTACCTATTGTCAGGGTACAAACTGTTAAATATATCCTTAAGAATTGGTGTATCTTTAAATGGGTGAGTGCGTATATTCCCGTTCGTCCGACGTATGCATATGTATGCATGTATACGTTAATTTGTGCAGAATTGCATATATTTATGCATGAAGAAACTACATAAATATGTGAAAGGACAACTTGGAGACTGTGTTTATTTTCCAATGCAATGTCCTACGAATGGTTCTTGTCCCTTATGGTTTTAGCTGTCATCTCTTCAAATTGAACCTGCGTTAAGGTTTTGATCAAAACTTTAATATTCTCCTTTTTGTGTCTTTTTCCCCTTAAGTAATGGTAGCTGCTGGAGCCACGATTTTAATGGCAGCCAGCGAGGAAAGTTCATCGAATGGAACGGAAAACAGCGCTACGCAATGTGCAAACCAAAGTTCTTGCTCTCGTTATAACGAAATACACCATAGTCAAGAAGGTGCTCGTTCTCCACTTAAGAAGGATGTAAAGTCTTGCTTAACAATTAGTAAGTTGTAACATTCTATAATAGTGAACGCAATGCAATTCTTGCGTTTTAAATGGTATCGATGTGTATGCAAGAAATTATTTGCTTCTGGAAGCATACTTTTATAAAATACAATTAAAAGATCCTTATCAAAGTAAATACACGCGTATAATTCCATGACAGAGGATAAGAATCGTAGCCATATGTTGGAGAAGTCCAGCGGCATAGCTTCAAAAACAGAATCTAAGGACAATTCTAAAAGTCATATGGTGCATAAAACTGCTCCGATACGAGAGACAAAAACTTCTAGATTACGGGCAGCAGCTGCCGTTATATCCCCCAATGGTAATCAAAATTTCTGGTAACTCTATTTATACAGTGTCATACATTTGTTACCACAGAATACTCTCTATTTAGCCGGATCGTCGTCAAGAAAGTTAGGAGTCTCTGAAGTTTGTGCACCTTGGTCTGTTCAGCCAAGTAGCAGTATATCGCAAAAAGACGTAAATATCACATATAAATTTGTTTGCCATGTGTCAGTTAATACATACTTGACTATTTACATATATATATATATAAGTATTTATATATTTATATATATAAACACGCACACACGCATACAGATGTATCTATGTATATGTATGCATGTACGTGTGTACATACGTATGTTTGGTATTTGTTTTACAGGAGATTTCAATTTCCGGCAATAGTAGCACAATGAATCCTATGCGAGAAAGGGATAAAAGTCACAAGCGTAAATCATATTTAAATCGTTCGCTTAACATGGAGGTATTACCTACAGATCGCTTAAATCAGTGTGAGTAACTAAAATTTTTACTAACCTGGTTGTACAATCAAGCGATTAGTGAAATATATGCCGTGCACATTTATTTGCTACCTCCTTAGCCGAATGTAGCGATAGGCGATCCAAAAGACAATCAAGCAAACAAGGTCACATATCGGAAACAATATCTACTATGGAATCTGGTTCTCAACGACAAGTTTCGGTTAATTTACACAAGAAGCATGTTGATCCAAAATTGGCTTATCAGAGGTGCAGTGTGCAGCATGCTACAAATCGTCATAAAACTCATACTTCTGTTCCTCCTTCTGCCAATGTCAAATATTCTACTGTACAGCAAACTAGGTATACGATTTTGTTTTCACTTCAGAAAATCTATACATGTACCTATGTGTTTGCGTGTGTGTGAGTAAAATACATCAAATAATATCCCTGCAAATTAATTGTAAATATTCTCCCACCTGTTTTGAAATATCTGTCTTTGATGTTCATTCGGTAGCAGAATATCTCGTTTTATACACTTATAATAATGCAAGAAGGCGAAGTAATATAATTCTAGATAGAAATAGGCACGTGCAATGTTTTAAATCATTACATCTCGCTTTTCGGTAGTGATGGTCTCAGCAATTCAGAGGTATCACGAAGAGTCGACGCTTTAACTGCGTTGACCAAAGCCACGATGGAACGAGTGGAAAGATTGGCATCGCATACAAATTTAGCAGTGAATCATGCCGTTCGTTCAGAAACTCATTTATCAAATACATCGTCCATAATCAATCCGGCGAGTAGCACGGATGGTACTACAAATGCTATTCACGTATCGCAAACATCACCAAGAAAATGTTCAATTTTAAAAAGACCGAACGACGATCCTCAAGATAGTTGTCCGACTCAGCAACATGTACCAGTATCGATCCTTAAGCATAAGGTACTTGACAATGAAACAGGTCAAACTTCATCTAATTCTTCTCATACAGTGTTGCCCGTAACATTTTCACCGTCTGTAGTGGAGCCGGTACATAAAAGGCACGGTATCTTAAAAAAACGTAGCAGCTTGGATGAAAGTGAAATACTCCGCAGACGTAGCTGCTCGCCCGATGTTTCATTTACCGATAATAGTTATTCTGAATTCAGGCCAATTTTAAAAAATCAGAGGCGATCGTCATTAGACGACATTATAAAGAGGGATCAAAGTCCCGACCCTCAGCCCACCTCGATATTGAAGCGTAAAACTTCCAGAGAGGACGATAGAGAAGATCGACAGCTTGGTTCTCCGGAACCGCAGGGTATTCTCAAAAGAAAGTCTGCCAACAGCGTACGCTTGAATAGCGCCGCTCATCATGTAACTATCGCGACTGACACATTAAACGTAAACGGACGCGAAATGCTGGATAATTCTGAAGTTCGACCGATATTAAAAAAAAAGCACAGCAGAGAAGAGTCGTCTGGCAACGATCCTCCTTTACACGAACCACGGCCGATATTGAAGAAGAAATCCAGCACAGAATCGGACGAACACGAGGATAGGCCCAAAAAAACGATTCTAAAGTCCACTCGGAAAAACTCTCAGGATGAGTGTAATCATGAAGTGGAGTTAACGTCCCCGAAGAAGCTCTCTATGCTGAGAAATCGTGTATTGCAAAATAGACCGGGCGCCGTTTTAGACAACGATTGTGTACGACCGATTCTAAAGCAGTCCGGCTTAAGGGACGAATCACGAGTTCGGTTAAATTTTTACGATGCGGTGCAGGATGATGGTGGCGTATGTACAGAATCGGCAGATTTCTTTTTAAGGAAAAGAGCGCAATCCGTAGGACATATACATCCTTCTAACAGTTATAATGAACTGACCGGTGTACTTACTAAACGAAGATCTCTTGAATTAACTTCTACGAACGATGCGGTACAAGAAAAGTTACAACCAAGAGCAATAACTAGTACTAATTATGCGAAGCCCGATTTTCCCCAAAGTAGTGAGAGTGCAAGCATATCTACGGTTGCTCATGATATATTTAACAGGTATATAATACAATGTCTTTCAGTATGATACGGTATTTTCTGCTATTTTCTTAAAATAAATTTGCTTTGCACACCGTAATGTTATATCTTTCCATATATTTCTACTCGTTCTTAACTTTATATTATAAAGATAGATGCTACAATGGAGAATTTATTACAACAAATAGGTAGTAAATTTGATATAGCTTGTCTTATTGATTTTTTATATACAAGAGCACACATTTGTTTACACTTTTAGTTGCTGTAGTAATATGTAAGTTTGGCAAGGCTTTGAATCTGTGCCAAGTTTAATTATAGATCTTCTAGCAATTCTGAACGCTACCAGAAATCAGAGAATCAGAGCATCAGATCGTGTACGACCTTTCTATACGTCTGTGTACAAATTAAAAACCGAGGTACCCTGCAACGCTTTATCATCTTTTCTTTCAATCCTGACAAGCAAATAGGTTTACTATTATGTTATTATGTTGCGTAAGATGTTTCGATTTTTCCACTTTTCTTTATAGATTACATCAGCAGATAGATAACCGTAAAAATTTTCCAGCCATGCATAAATCATTTTATACCTGTTTTGTAGCGTCATACCCGAGTCATTCTAATTTCACATAATGCAAACAATATTCGTCTAACGCAAAGCTCTAAAAGTGAGCGATCATTCATTACTATATGCATAAATTTTCTCCAATGGTACCGGCATGTAAATAAACCCAATAGTCATGTATTTGTGCGTAGAAATCTTCCATGAGTGCCAGTGTCGGTTACCCTATTCGATAATAAACTTTCTTTTTATTTCAGTGTATTGGAAGAGGATAAGTGTATGCATAAGACGTTGGATAAAGATAAGCAAAGTGCATCGATGCTTGAAGGAGAAAGTGTTCTTAATATTGAAACATTGCCTGTGAATAGTATTATTGATAAAAGAAATCCAGCATCTGCTAAAACGCCGGACACAATGGAGAATGCGATCGATCGATTGCAACATGTAAAGGATGGGGAACAGGAATTAAACATATGTGATATGCAAGAAAATAGTATAATATGCCGCAGTAATAGTGTTTCCAAAATGACTATGCACTTTAAGGCTCTGCAAGAAAAGGCAAGCACCGTGGAAAAGGATAATGTATCCCAGCGCGGATGCCGTAAAGGCTCCCATGGTATACAGCGATATAGAGAACGCAAGGTGCAAGGTGCAAATGATAGATTTAACACGCAACCGGTGACTTTTCAAGAAGTACAAGAGGCAGTTTTACAAAATCAACGAAATGCTATATCGAACAACAAACCGGAATGTAGTTCAACATTGGTAGATCCACCAGCCACCGACGATGAGTTCGATCCTTTGAATTTAAGCTTTGCGGAGAGAGTGTGGTTATTTAATCAAAAGATAGCTTTAGAATTCTCTGCACCATGTCGTGCACCTCAAGAGAGGCACGCCAGGAGGAGGCCGGCCACCCGTTACAAGACACAACCTGTTACATCGGAAGAAGTTGAGGTTGCATCTCAGATAACTCCGTTAAGTGGTATTCATCGCTTCTCATTGGATGGTGGTGGTGAGGCATCATTTTAGTTGTATACTTTCACCTTTTTAGAATATATCTTTTAATAATTACCAATAATTTTGAAGTACATATACTACATGTGAATTTTTTAATACATTTTATATTATTCTGCAAAGTGTCACGCATACTACTTATGTTCCAATCAATTCATGTATGCATAAACATTACAGAGAAATACGAAAGAGTACCATATTTTTGTTACAGGAACCTCTCAAGAAGCGGAAGTGCAAACCAATAACTTACTATCTAGTGCCCAGTACGAATTACCAAAAAGCATTTTAAAATCCACAGGTTCCCATACTTATAATACACTCAGAACGGAAAGTCCCGAACTTCAAGGTTTGAAGCTAATAAAGTCTGTACTTAAGAAAGAATCGGAGGATTCCGAACAGCAAATATTTGAGAATAGTGATACGCCACCACGTTCCATTTTAAAGAATAATACACGATTAGAGGAAAGCAGTGCGTATGGCGAGGATAACGAAGCTAAAGGTGGAAATAGTTATATTAAATTTAAAAATCCCAGTATCGATGCAAAAATTGCTAAACAAAGAGAAAATCCAATAGATTATGCCGATGTACAGCGCGAGCTCCACAGTGCCTATGATATTGAAAATAATCATGTAGAAGGCATACCCAACGAGACTAAACAAAGACAGACAGTGCCTTCCCAGAAAAATTTTATTTCGCAAGATGAATCGAATACAACAAGGTCTAAATGCGCATTAGACGATGTAGATAACGTTCACGTTGAAAGCAGCACCTTCTTTAGGAAGCATGCAGAAAAGAATAAAACATCGACGTCGGATGAAGAATCTTCCTCCGGTGGCCGTGAAGTTCACGATATCATGAGAAACGAAATTACAGCCTATCAGCGTCAAAGCACTTCGACAAAACAAACTAGGTGAGAAGCGATACATGTAATAAATCTGGCATTATAGATACTAAAGAATATAGGTTGTATGAATCAAATATTACAATTTACCATTGTCAAATGCGAACATTCTGAAAAATAATCTTGAAGCATAGATAGTGTTTTGGACGATATCACTTATGTATACGATTATTTAATTTTGCTCATTTTCATAGAAATGTTTTGTGCGTGCATTAAATATCAGATTAACATCTCGATGTGCCTTCTAAATGCAATGTAGTTTATTAGTACATGCTCAATAGCAGACGTTCCGTCATATCTCTGCTGTTAAGGAGATCTACCAGGAAAGGTCTTTGCACATTTCTCCATCTTTGATATGTGTTTACGTTCATATATAAATGTGAATGCGATATTATTAATTTTAGGTACGCTTCATTATCGAAAAGTGCAAGTCACCATGCACTTGGTAATGAAATCGCATCGTTTGACGGTGCAGCACAGAGGCAGGGATCCGTCGCTCTTCCAGGTTTGTGTAGAAGCGCAACGCAGGCCATACCGATCGTGGACGATAATGAAGGGCCTGGTATGAGCATTGCGGATCGATTGGCTGCCCTACAGCGTAGCGGTAACACAAATTGGAAACGGCGCGTAGTCACCGAATCGGTGAATTTATCGGTAAATATACTTCTAATCGTACGTAAGCTTGTAAGAGTGGTTCATTTACCCAGCACCACAATTACAGGTTGTACAGGTCTGTATAGTATTTACATTCATAAGCCACCATCATAGTAACCATTAACTATTCTCTAGAAAGGTAAAATGATTTATGAAAGTTTTAACGTAAACTTAATTGATATTATCTATATCAACCTAAAGCACTTCGTACAAACTCATTGTTTTAATCAATTTATTTTTCAGGACTCTTCGTCCAGTCAAGCATTTAACAAGGAAGATTTGTCTATTAAGCAAGGTGTATTAGCTGACTGTCTCGGCAAATTAGAGTCTGCCACCGAAGGATGGAAGAAAAGAGTGATGGTCTCAGACGTGACAAAGTTCACAGTTGCGGGGAAAATGAAAGTGGAGAAGCAAGAAAATTTGGAAACCGCGCCATCCTCCCCCCTTGTCGAAGTTACAAGGCAGAATGCTTCGAGGAAGAAGAAGGTCCCTCAACCGGAACGGTTCAGAGCAAAAAGGGGTAACGCGTTTAAAACGATCTATGCTAATAAACGCAAATTCAGATGGATACTTAATAGCAAAATATTGTATCAACTCTAGCCGATGCAACCAAAGACTCTCCCACAATTATGAGGCGTAGTTTTTCAGAACCCACGAGCGAGGACAGTGGTGAGTTATATTGTTTAATTAATAGGGTGGATTCTCGTGTAGCAACAATAAAAGCAAGTAAACTTGAGGATTTTTTTTTGTTTGGTTGTTTGTTCGTTTGTTAAACTGCTCATAACCAGGCTTTCTTTAGATGTGACTAAATTGAAGCACGAAAGTAATTTGTTCGTTTCGTTCCTTTTCATCGTTTACCATCACGATCGTTAAGATACCAAAAGTAATCTTCAGACGTTCGATCTGCTATATTGGGAACACAAAGTGTTTCTTTGGGACCCTTCTGTCCCAAAGAAATACTTTGCGTTAAACCCATTACACGAAAATTTCCCCTTAACATAGCATAACACACTATGCACGTCATTCATCAACGATTTGAATCTCAACAAATATTTGATGATATAACCTTATAATATAATCAAATCGATCACATACTCGGTCAAGATATATACGCGAATTTGTTTCTTCTGCGCTTTATAGGCGAAGAGTACAAATCCGGGCACAGTTTGTCGCCGACCGTATCAGTTTCCAAGGCGGACGACGAAACTTTCACGTCATTTTTTACCGGAATTTCATTGGAGAAATGCGAGACTGAATGTCTGGATTTGGACGAGAGCGATTTCGACATGATTACTTCGCAAACCGAATTGTAAGTGTTTGAACCGAGTTCTAATTTCACCCTCGCGCCTTTGAATCGCTAAATGGCTGTCGGTGGTCTTCCGAAAGGATCGAGTAATACGTCGGTCTGTACTCTTGTAGACTGGTGCAGAAACGTAATATTAGAGCTCAAAGACGTCGAGCTGCCTCGGGAAATCCTCTGAAGATACTGGCGGCGCGCACGGATTTGAAATCTGAGTATACCGAAGTACGGACCGGTATTGCGGAAAAAGTGATGCGCAGTTTGAATATCGAGAAACGTAAGTCGGCACAATAATCGAACAATGGATAATAGGGGTATTCTGATAAGTCTCAATTTTCATTAACACCGACCAACTTCTATTCCGGGGATTTTGGCCGATATAAATCAGTTTCTTCGGGTTTAAATATGGATATTAAAAAGAAGCCATTGCAATTTACCAAGATATTTTGTTCCCGCTTCGAAAGGAGTCCAACTCAAAATAGCAAATTCTAATTCGTACGATCTTATATCGGTCGATGCTGAAAATCAAAAATTAAACAGAGTATCAGTCAATAAAGATGCAAGCGTAATTGACACGCACATTACATGCGCAGTGGCCAAAAATTCGCCCCTGGCCGTCGAGGCTTTAGCCGGCCTTGCGTCCACCGAAGATTTTAGCAGTGTAACGTTGAGGAACACAGCCGAGACCAGCGTGTTAACAAATAAATTGCAGCCTTACAAGGACGTGATGCTGATCCTCATAAAAGGCAGGAGGCACGTGCAAGTGAGATTGGTCGAGCCCATTGTGGACAGCATCAACAGCGGTGATAATTACGTATTGGTTACGAGATCGGAGGTAGGCGATACACGATACTTCGAGGGGTATTACGCGACGTGAAGCATGATATTATTGTTTAATCCTAGGTTTATAATTACGTTGGCAAATATAGTAACGTCATTGAAAAAGCACGTGCCGCAGAAATTGCTCTTGGTATACAACAAAATAAAGATTTAGGATGCCAAGCATCTCAGGTTATTACCATTAACGAGGACAAGCTCACCTGCACTAAGAGTCAGCTGGAAAAATTTTTCAATTATCTTGGTACCGATCAGGAAAGCATCGATGGTAATCCTCCCGAATCTTTGCCTTATTAAAACTACGAATTAACTTGTTCCCATTTAAGTAAGATAGAGTACGGCTAAAAAATAATCTAATTCGAAACGAGATCGTAAACGGTTCAATATAATGACTCGGAATTACGTTATACGCCTAATGTATGCTCGTAAGGAATTAAGAAAAGTAATTAATATCGATGCTTTGGCAACAGTTATAGAAGGTGGACATCCCGACGAAGATGAATTGTACGAATCTGCTATGATCGATACAAATATGATATACGAGATTAAAGATTCGGAACTCGTGCCCCTTGAAAAATATTGGGGAGCAATTCCCAAAATCGAAATGCTCGACCCGAGTAAGGTACGACGCAAAAGATAGACTTCCCGTTTGCTCGGTCTATTACGAATATATTTGTAATGGTCCGATAACATTCGAATATGGGAACCTTAACGCAATGCCCGCATCTTTCTTCCCGAGAAGATGCCAACTTGATGCTCTTTATTCTTGGGACAGGTTTTGGTGTTCGACTTTGGCAGTGAAATGTACATATGGAGCGGAAAGGGGGCCTCGAGCGACCAGAAAAGAATGGCCACGCAACTTGCCAACGAGATGTGGAACGAGGGATACGATTATGCGGAATGCGCCGTGTGCCCAATAAACGCGGCATCCCTCATCGGAAGACGCAGCACGTCGCAGACGGATTTAAAACGGTCAAAGAGCAGGCCCAAGTGGTGCCTACTGGCGAAGCTGACGCAGCACGTGGAGACGGTGCTCTTCCGAGAAAAGTTCCTCGACTGGCCGAACGTTTCCGGCATTATACGTGTGCGCGGCGCCAAAGATAGAGAATACACCGACGCTACGATTACCGTGGAATTGTGCAAGGTCGAGAATCTATTGGAACCGAATGGAACCCCTGTCGATTTGATCCTCGAAGGAAGTCACCTGGGTAGAGGAACTGGTTGGTACGACGATGAGGTACTTATTTATTCGGATACTCAAAAGTCTTTTATACCCTAAGGCATCCTCGTTGACGCCTTGCTTATCGTGAGTCGATAGACTATTTATCGGTATTATTTGTCGACCAGTGGACTATCGATCGCCGCACTCTCTTAGATATATTATTCCTACACAGTACCGCTATAAACGCATATTAGGAACTTTCGATGAATCGTATTAGCTTTATTCTTACGACCGATAATGTATTAACGTAAGGTCTACCCGTTAATTGAAATTATCATATTTTAGACCATTTCTCGATGTTGCAGTTAATGAAGCAGTATATTGTCGCTACAACGAACGTGACCGTATGGCATATCGACGAATTTTCTTACACGCTGCTGCACGATTCGTCGATTGGACAATTTTATACCGGAGATAGCTATATCGTTCGTTGGATGTATTCGATTACTATTACAGGTAACGTAATGCGAAACGATCGCGATCTTTCGCATAAAGTCTCGATTTTGTCCTTTCGCCACGGCATTCTGCCAGATTGAAAAAAAGTAACAATCTCATTTTTGTCATTGGCAGGACGGGAATTGAGCGGTTTACCATCCAAGTACTCGGCAAAGGGTCGCGATCGTTCGGTGTATTTCATTTGGCAAGGACAAAACGCATCCTTGAACGAGCAAGGGGCTGCGGCTCTGCTCACCGTTAATTTGGACAACGATCAAGGACCGCAGGTGAATTTTCTACGCTTCCTGCGTTAACCCCCTCAATACGATTCTTTGTGCTTTCATATTCTCATATTGATTCGAGCTAACGAAGGAATTTTTAAAAAGCATTCGGTAAAAGTCTAGCGCGTAATAAAAGATTTCCGAGACGATGTTTTCAAACAAAGCGTCGCAAAGGTTGATAAACATATTTAAAGGTCATGTAAGAATACCTGCGTTTTCCAGGTGCGTGTAGTTCAGGGACACGAACCGGCAGCTTTCCTCAATCTATTCGATGGTGCAATGATGGTGCATGGCGGCAAGAAAATAGACAAAAATCGTGAAAAACCATGGCGCTTGTACATCGCTCGTGGAACAGAAGAGTCGGAGACATTTCTGACGGAGGTTCCTTGTAGTACCCGTCAATTGAGAAGCAGAGCTTCTTTGGTATTGATAAACGGTGCAAATCGCAAAGTCTACATATGGCACGGTAACAATGCGTTACCGCACATTAGGAAGGTACGTTCCGTAAACTTTGCATAGATAGACTCTTCCGAAGCAAGTAGTAATCAAAATTTCGATGAAAGTTACTTATAAGCGAAAGCCCCTGGTATGTCGCCGTTTGAGAGTTAATGTATTAATGATTTTGAATGACATCTTGGAGAATATTAAGATAGGATGATAGACTTAATGAAACTATATTACGTAGAATGCAATGCGCGCCGTTGACAAGTTGAAAGAAAATCGGCCACGAGAAGTTGGATTATCGACCAAAGAGGATATTGACGTACGAGAGATCGAAGAGGGCAACGAACCTATGGAATTCTTCGATGGTAATTCCTTAGGAATATTTCCTCAAGATATTTTTCTAAATCGTATCTGTTTATTGCTGTATTTTAATAAACCTTGCCTGATTTTCAGCATTGGGAGGAGCAAATAAAAAGTTGTACGTAACTTTGGCTAAAGAACAGATACAAGAACATTCTCCCCGACTTTTCCATCTGTCGAGTATATCCAAGGAATTTAAACCAACAGAATTATTGTGCCCCCATCGGGCTGACCTGCCAACTGCTTTTCCGTTTCTGCAAGAAGAACTTTATCAAGTTAATCAGCCAGGTATGATTTAATGTACGATGAAGCCCCTATTCGCCGGTTCTTGTTACCAGTACGTTTGTCACGTTTGTCATCCGCTTTGAAAGCTACGGTGGTGTAGTGGATAAAAGCATGGACACCCATGTGAAAGATCCGACTTCAAATCGCATCCATCCGATATGTATACCTTAGTTTCAATAATGAAGAGTTCGCCTTAAAATAGTGCATTCTAGGCCGAATTATCTTTGCCAGTTGGTATCGAAAATTATACAGGGAACGATAAAGAAATAAATTTTTTTTAACGAAAAAAACCTAAAAAAAAACATTGGTTAGCTCATAACACGATATACGAATTAACGCTTACTCGTTGTTTCCATTGAAATAGCCTTGTTCTTATTGGATAACAAAATCGAATTATGGATCTGGCAAGGATGGTGGCCCGATACTGAGGCGGAGGATCAGTCTGGTAGTAAAGCAGTGAGATGGCAGGCCGAACGAAGAGCGGCAATGACGATGGCGGTGCAGTATTGGAAAGAAGCGCATCCAGGATCGACTAAACTTCCGATATATCTAGTCTGGGCTGGCCTCGAGCCGTTGCAATTTATAAATTTATTTCCCACGTGGACTTACCGCGACGATATTGCGGAATTGAATATAGAGGTACTCCCGATCTTTACAATTATATATTTCCTCGTAAATGTTACTCTTTTATCGAATCGCGCCTGTCAATAATAGGCGTGCACATCGACACTACGCTCTCACAATGAAGAAATTATAATTATGTTTTCAAGGGAATAAATTTTTTCTCCTACAAAGGCACTATATTAATTTGCATCTAATAGTTGCTCCATTTTGGAAGGCTAAGTCTTAAAATTGGGATTATCTAGAAAGATTGAATGTCATTGAATGGACAATGTATGTAATTTTGCGACTAATCAAACTGTTAGGATGGTCGGAATGCTGGTGAAGTGTTGACCGTGGAGAACGAGCTGGCTCGATTGACACAAAGCACATATCCACCTGCTCAGTTGCTACAACGACCCCTGCCAGAAGGTGTCGACCCGACGCGCTTGGAGCTCTATTTATCCCAACAGCATTTTCAAGTTAGTCCTTCAACTTACTCCATTAACCATCGTGTTGAAACGTTTGCAAAACTTTACGAGCCCTCCCTCATAACCGGTCCTTACGAGAGTAATTGTTTACTGAAGAACTAAATTGATTTAAATAAAAAGATATGTATACGTTATATTAGGAATGTACAAGTGTTTGCGGTTTAAAATATACACGACGGCATACGTAGTTTATCAGATTATAGGTACAGTCTCTTATCGTGTATGTAGATCTGAATCTAGTAGCTTTTAAGCGTTAATGTGGAAATAAATAAACGGAGGACCGGGTAAGAGGAATCCGTCTTTACCATATAACGGATGTACAAGACGTTACAAAAAAATGGTGTGCTCTGGTTCGTCTACAGGAATTGTTGGGAATGAGCATGGATGAATTTCAAGAACTTCCGGTATGGAAGCAAGTGAATCTCAAAAAGGAAATAGGGCTGTTCTGATGAAACGTCCAGGCTGCCAACTCTGCAAGACATAGCTGCCCTTGTAAAGCGTTCAATAAAATTTTTGTTAATTGTTTTACGATCTTTGTAACTCCAAACTTTTTAACGTCTAAGTGTACGAATGCGCGTTTATGATATGCCTAAAGTTGCCTATCGACCGAGAGAAAAAAAAATAACTAATAGTGTAATGCGGATTCGAGATGTTTACATCTTAACTATTTCAAATTTAACACACACGCGTATACACGCACACACACAGAACAGACACACACGTACACACAAATAGATAATTGTATATTTTTAATACGTGCGATCATGAATTGGCTTGTGAATACTTCCCTTATATTTGTATGAGCTTTATATTCGTCGATAATAATACAATATGTTTTGGAATGGCTTATTCCTACATGTATAATATTTGTACAAGAACGACTGTATTCTTTACAACATACTCTGTGTTTTTAAACAGTATTCGATAAAATCTCACAATGTTGTCTGTGACTACTTATTTCCCGACCTTTAACGACCATTTGACGCACCGTTATATCGTTCGAAAGAAAGCCGATCGTCTTTCCAAAATACACGAGAAGGAGACTTTCAGAATTGTACGAGAATTTCATTCTCTTTAATGGAAATTCACTTCGCGCTTCACAACGATTTTATAGTTAACTTTTATGATAAATCATTCGGTCGCAGGATCGTGATTGTCTTGAACGACATATAGCAATATGTTATTGCAACATAATCCAGTAAAGTAAACCAAGCAGTACGAGTATATTATATATGCTTGTAAATACCTTGTTTTATGAACACATGAAACAATTTAGCTATTTGTATATACAGTATAATAGTAGTGTCGATTGAGATTTAATTACACCTTGTAATATTCTGAAAAATGTACAGGATAACGTAATGGGTGCTAATAAGTATTTCTAATGCGTAGAAAGGAGCCAGTAAAAATGGGAGGAAAGTATTGAATGTTCAAACACGCTTCTCATTAAATGTTAATATTTTTCCCTAAATCCTGGTGCATTTTATTCGCATCTAAAGAGACGAAGGCAGAGTAGCATAACCCGTATAGAAAATCATAGAAACGTTTAATCCACAATTTGGAATCACAATCTACATATAAATATGTTATTTAATATATATGTAAAGATTATAGATTCACCACAATGCTTACAATGTTTGTTTCTTTATTTTATTCTAACAATAATAACATATTGCGGAAAAGTGTTTGTGTGTATATATGTACATATATACAAATACGTATATATATATATACACACACGCACACACACACATATTTATATATATAATAAATCCATATGCTAAATGATCTAATATTAAAATAGTCCATCTGATTGAGTGCGTCAACTATTCACCTCTTATCTTAAAATATTCGTACGTTGATGTAAAATGTCACACCAGTATCACGATTCGTTCCTCAATTTACATACCTTCCACATATACTTCGTCCTCACAACTATCTGCATTTTCCATTTACAATCATACCATAGTGTGAAAATACATTGTTAGTGCTTTCCCTGTAGCTTCTCGATAGCTGTAAAATTTTACTTCTGTTAGATATTTTACAAAAGAATTATATAATCTGCGTATGTTTCCCACTACTGTCGGAAATGTGGGTTTTTTCAGAATAATAATCTGTATCGTACAGAGAAAGAGTCTTGGCTACAGTATTATAAAATTTTTTTCGAAATGCTTTCCGATGCTTTGAAGAAGAAACAATATTTATTGTAACTCTGGAATCCCTTAACATTATTTTATGTAAATGACCACGCGTGTACAATGGTAGTTATGTATAAGAGATGTGAACATTACCATTCGAGCTTCTATTGGATTTTTCCATCGATATAAGCTTTAATAGCAGCCTGACATTCCGTGGAACACCAATGTTGGATCAACAAATATGTTTCCGATTCCAGAGCTGCGTCCAATTTTTTCCGCAGACTATGACGAAGTAAAGCTTTTGTTGCTTCCATAGACTGGAATTAAATGAAATGTTATGTAACGATACTAAGAGGCATTTATCTATCGAAGAATATAATATTATTACTAATCAAATTCCCTTACAAGGTGATGATAAACTGTGGAAAACAGGATGGAATAGCACTATGAATATTAATAGGTTTTTTTTGCATACAACGGTCATGTAGGTGGAGGAGTGGGATTAATGCATCGGAGCCATTGCTGTTGCCATTGAAATATTTTTAATGCACAACGGCGATCTCCAAAAAGTACTGTGATATTTAGAACCATGCTCGCACCGATATATCTTCTAATGTTGATAGCAAGAGGAAGCTTTGGCGTTTACACGATTATCAACAGTAAGCCGAACAATGTTACCTTCAGATACCTGGACGGTGTATGTATATCGACGAGTACTCATTTACCGCATAATGCACCATGACTGTGAGATTCACACATTACTATAGGTTAATGGAGAAAGCGACTTGCATCTATGTCAATATAACGAAGTATGTAATGTGGTCCACGATCGATTTTGGATGCCTAATTTAATCGAAAGATTATGTCGGTGCCCCAGCGGAAAGGAATGTCCATTTCAATGGGTTACAAAAACAGAAAATTCATCTATGATGCTGAATAACAAGTCAGTGCTCAAGGTACAAGTAACAATAAGAGATTAGAAACAACTGTGATACGTAGAAATTTCACCGCATTGCAATTAACACGTTGCAAATGAATGCACGATAAATTATCTCTGATCTTTCGGGAAACGTGGCTCCTATAGTTTTGCCGTTCAACGCGGGAAATGGATATGTGCAAATACAAAGAGAAGGCCGCAATTGTACATGGTGCGGGAGATAGAAGAAATTCTTATATATTACCGCACAATGTAACGATTAACTGCGTATGTCCACAAACTCATTACTGGAAGCTTCAAAAATATAGATACGAGAAGGACGATGTAATCGTACAAGAATTTAAGTGTGCTAAGGTAGGCTCCGAAAACGTTTTAAGATGTTAATTATTGGTTGGACAATTATTAATTTATGCCGCACTTGTGCTATAGCAAAATACGTGTCAAACTCTGGATTTCTGTGGATACATACGATCCGATCTATATTCAACATATTACAAATGCACGTGTCCACAAAAACATTTGTGCGTCTTTCAAAATAGAAGTCAAGAAAATGTACAGGAACTTCTATACTCTGGTCCTGCTTATAAAGCTTACTGCTATCCTTATCAATGAGTATTAAAAACTTTTATCTCTATTGGTGGTAGAATTTGGCGATTATAAGGTTAACTTAAAGCAAGATCATAATTATCAAATTTTCTAGTAAACTTACCTGAGACGATTGTTCGCTCATAGCACGTAACGTGGGTAACAATTCAACTTGAAACCTATCCGGCCATAATACTCTGGTAACAAGACCTGCTCTTAATGCTTCGCTGGCTGTTAAAGTCCTCCCACCCAAAAGTAATTCACTTGTCTGTAAATGAGGATTTATTTACAAACTATCATATATATTAGTGGACTTAGATTTCAGGCTATATACATGTTACGAAGTACATAAAATAAAGTATCAATATTTATTTTTTTTTAGTATAACGGAGAAGCAACGTCACATAATATTAGATATACAAATTAATCTAACATTGGATAGAATTAATAATAAAACTACTTGTTAAAATGGAAAACATATTAGGAAACGAAATGTATTTCACTCAATGATAAATGGAGATTGAACTATCTTCAAAGACATCAAATAAATATGCATATACACAGCACTAAAGCGACTTCAGAGGAAAGATTTGTATCTTCTATAAGAGTAGTCAATGTTTTAATGTTGCGCCATTACACTTACAATAGCGCTTCCTAAAATCTGTGACAGTGTAAAAACTGCAGCTCCTTCTGCAATTTGTCCTAATTTCCCATAAGGAGTATTGAAAGTTGCCTTATCGCTCGCTATTACAAGGTCAAATAAAGGTAACATGGTAACTCCGAGACCAACCGCTGCTCCTTGAACACCAGCGACAATAGGTTTGTTAAACGATGCTAGGGTTTTGATAAAGTCCCTGCGAAAAGAAGGGCATCCTTCGTATAATAAAAAATTAATCTTCTACGATGGGAATATCAATGTAACGTTCTAGAAGTATAGTTACATACTTAACACTATCTGCCATCTCCTCAGCTCGGATTCGACGTTCATCTTTATTTGCGTGTAAGAGCATCGACAGTTCAAGACCTTCGCAAAAGCTAGTGCCCGTCGAAGTCAACAGTACGACTCTGCATTCGTCGTCTTTCTTTAATATGGAGAGAGTCTCACGAAATTCTTGCATAAGCTGAAGGATTGGAGAGTTAACCGTATAATGAGTAAAATGTGGAATACGAGTAATTGTAATTTGTACATACAACTGGATTTGTATGCACGACTGGATATATGAGTGACTATCCCAAGATATTCAATCGTCAAATGTTTGAGCATATCGCTTACCTGAAGGGTGAGAGCATTTCTTATTTTTGTAGAAGACGATGGCGTAAGTATTAACTGTACAAGATAGCCATGTCTTCTAACGTTTATTTCTTTATTACTGAATTGGCTTCGCATTTCTGTTTTCACTTTACTACTATCTATGTCCAACACTTTTGCAACATTTGCATTTACTGAAAAGGTGTTCTTTAATATAGATTTATAAAAGTCATGATAATGTGATTTAGAACAATTGCTTCTCTCATAAGCACATGGCTGGTAATTGGTTAAATAAATAATTTAGATGCCAATGAGAAAGATTTCATGCAGTTATTCTTATTTCAAATAGTATGGATGCAGCCATGTGATAGAAAAAGCAATGGTATGATAGTATCGACATAGTGTAAAGGAAGCATATTTGTAATCCTTTAAGTGCATACCTTTATTTTTACGGGCGACCGTGGCAATGCCAGACCGATTATTGGCATTAACTACTGAAAGTGCAGTGGCTGCCTCTGCAAGACAGGCTGATAATTCATCTTCATCTTTAGAAGACTCTTCATTGTTATCTGGTTCGTTTATTTCGACAAAAGTAACTTTGCTCTTTGTAGCTTTCTTACTTTTTGATGTTACTTTACCCGTGGCTGCACCATTAGATCGTGTCGTAACTTTGCTCGAGCTGCCACTCTCCTCCACGTTAATAGTTTCTATTTGCTTCGTACTTTTCTCTGTCTTCTTTACGTCTGCTTTTTTACTGGGTCGTGAGTTAATTGCGGTCTTTTCTTCCATACCTGTACCAGCAGTTGCCTCCAAATCATTCTTCTGCGTCACTTTTTTCTTACTTTTCTTTATACCAAGTCTTTCTTCTTGAGAATGTCTTCTTTTCATAGATCGGAGAGAATGAGATCCTCCTTCATCGGTTTTAATGTTATCGGAAGATTTTTCCGGTCCGTCGACACTAACTCTAGGACTTCCGGACGCACTGGAAAATGAACTCGATGAATGCCTTCTGATAATAATGGATGCATCTGCCGCATTTCTGATTTTTGCAGGGAACACAAACTCCGTTGGTGAGCCTGTATTTACTGACTTTAAAGGTGCGACCTGATCTCCGTGCTTTTTGTCTCCTCGAGAATCAGCTACATGAACCGTGGCTCGTTTAGATCTTGGTGAAACTTTTGTAACGCCAGATGTGGAAGTGCGTAATCTCAGAACAGCATTGCGCACTAACTTTTTTCTAATTTTCAATTCACGCTGCACTTTTTGTATGTCCATGACCTTTGCTTGGGACTTAGTAATTGGGATTAATCTTTTTTTATCTGGCTGTTCTACATCGTACAGCAGATTTACGACACCCTCATCCTGTAGCAATCTGTCTATCTCGTTTATAATCTTTTTCTTAGGTTTCTCCACTGATGAAGGTTCCGCAGGGCGCTTTTGTGATTTTGGGACCATCTTTGTTCCCGATTTTTTAGAATTTGCACTCAGTTTTGCTTTTAAATTAACTGGTTTCTTAGTTGGTGAGATCTTTTGTCTTAGCTTGGAAATTTTCACTACCATCTTTCTCTTAGCCATTGACTGTGCTCCTTTCCTGGAAAGATTTTGCTTCGCACGCTTCACCTGGGAAGCTTCAATCTTACTTAGCGACGCATTTACCTTACTTGTAAATTGCTTATTTGGTATCTCTTTTGCTGCCGTAACACTATCCTCGATATTTACAGTACTAATTTGCACAATATTTTCCTTTGTCTGATGTGCATCGCTGGTGTTACTACTCTCCGTTGTAATATTTTCTTCTGACTGTTTTTTGCTCAAAGAAACCTTACCTTTGTAGACCTTTTGCCGTTTCGTCGTGTACTGTTCATGTTCTCTTGCCTTTTCGGTGGGCTTCCGCTTTCTCCCCGATCTCGATTCATCAGCACGCACATCTGGTCCCGTAGATTCCGACTCTTTATCCTGACGTGTACGTTCCTCAATGTTTTCATGGGGCAAATCGATTTTTGCATCCTTGCCACTTAACCCTACAACTTCCTCCTGCATCCTTACATCGACGTCCTTCTTCTCGCTGCTCTTTCCTTCGACGTCCTTCATCACCTTATTAGGTGCAGGTTTGAAGGTTTTTCTTTTCCTAGACGCATTCCTCTTCATTGGAGTTATCGGTAATTCTAGGAGCTGTTTTAATGCCAATTCTCGTTCGACCAAAGGATCCAACTTAGGCGGCGTATTATGTTCACTGTTATCCGTGGGGTTAGCCGGGCTCTTTCCTTCCTCCGTCAAAATTGGCGGTTTCAGATTGGACCAGTCCGGATCGACATCACCTTCCAAAATTGCCAATAATTCTTTGTTATCAGAATTGTTATCCTTAGCGGGCTTTGTGTCGGTATTCCCTGCTGTCGATTTTTGATCAAAGTTAGCTGGTGGCTGAATCGGGTGAGGCAGTGGTATGAGCGCCGGTATAGGACTCACTGGACCTCCAGCCAATTTACTAGACAACCTTTGTGTGATTTTTTTTACAAAGAAAATATCAGGACCACGAGGAGGTTCCACGATCTTTTGTTTTTCTCTGAGTCGCTCTTTCAAGGCTTCCGTCACTTCTGCCTGCGATGCTATCTGACTTGTTAGATTGCGACCTCTGCTTGCAGCAGGAGTTCCTTGCAGCTGTTGCACTGGATTGAACGCAACTGAATCTTGTACCGCAGTTTTTGCCGATTTTCCAAAGCTTTGCTTTCCAGTGTAAGGTATTTGCTGTTTATCTGACAGGCTTACAATATTTTGATCCGCTTGCTGATTCGCACTTTGAGTCGTGATCTGCCGACTCAGCGCACCTGTCTCACTTTTTTCTTTGACTGATTCCGTGATTTCTAAAGTGGTATGCATCGTATCAACGACTTGATCCTTATCAGAGGATCCGGTCTTTTCTTCAACCAGCAGAACCGTCTCTTCCATTATTGCCTGGGACGTTTTTGCTTCGTCCAACAAGCTCTTTAACTCAATTTCCACTGTATCCTGGTCCTTGGCAGAAGTCTGAGTTTCTTCTTCTGCATTTTCATCACCCCAATCATCAAATATGTCTTGGATAACGCTTCTTTTCTTGGTTGTTGCTTCCACGCTACTTGGCTTGTGCAGTGGAGTGCTTGCATGTAACAGCATATTACTTCGGACCTCGACCTTTGGTATTATAATTTTATTTGCACCGGGTATTTTGATATCGCTCTTTATCCTTGGTTCTGTACAAGATACATTTTGCTCTTGGAGTTTAGAAGCTGTGGTTTC
This sequence comes from Ampulex compressa, assembly GCA_038496175.1. Taxonomy (NCBI): domain Eukaryota; kingdom Metazoa; phylum Arthropoda; class Insecta; order Hymenoptera; family Ampulicidae; genus Ampulex; species Ampulex compressa. Next base: position 42,330 of record JBCFXI010001187.1, read on the forward strand.
CTTCAATAGTTGCTTAACTTCTGCATCATTATTTGTAATGTCTACCTTATTCTGAAAATCTGTGACAATTTTACACGGGGTACAAATATCCGACTTAATGTCGTTCGTAATAAGTTTGGTCTCTTGTTCCACGCACGTGTCTGGAATTTCTCGTTGCACTACTTCCGTTGAAATTACTTCTATTATAGTACCGTCACTCTCTTGACTGTAATCAATTATGTCATATTCATCGTTTACCGAATTACTCGTTTTTTCATCTTTCTCATGCCAAGAAGCTATATTGTTTTGATCACAACTGACAGTAACATCTTTCTCGTGCACTGTGACAACATAATTTTGTCCAGCTGCATCGCAGGATTCAGAGGGTAAAGTCTCTACTGTCAGTACCACTACTTCCGAATTCTGATCGACCAGTGTCTTCAACTCGGTATCTGTAACGATCGTACTGCTTTCCGAAATGCACGATTCATGCTGCGATTTAACACATTCGCCTACGCTATTGTTTGTGCTTTCAGAATTCTGACTATACGAGTGAAGTAAGACTTGACATTCGAGATCCGTTTTTCCAGGAGTACTCGTATCCCCCTGCGTAGAATTCTCAGTCTTTGCAATGTTGTCAATGGTTTTGTTGATCTCTGTATGTTCAATGTTCCTGATCGTTTCACAGTTTTCCACATTCTCTATATTTTCGGTGACTTCAATATTTTTAATGCTTGTCGTGTCACGTATACATTCAATATTATCAGTACTTGTGATATTTTCACTGTTGTGAATATTTTTTGAGTTTTCTTCAAATTCAGCACTGTCAGTATTTTCAACAGGTTCCATAACATCTACATTGTCTGTATTATTTCCATTGTCTGCATTTATAATATTCCTGATATCTTGCTTGGTTTCTATTTCTGCACTATATTCCACATCTTCCGTATTCTTCATTAGTTGCAATGTTTCGGAGCATCGTGATACGTCTAGTGTCTCATGTTCTATTGGCAAAGATTCGAGCTTGGTGTGTACCTTTGTCAGTTCATCGGACACCGATGACTCTTCGCTGTTATTTCTTGCACTCTCCTCTAATATAGACGTTCTCTGACAAAATTCCATATTTTGTAAACCTTCATCCCGATTAACGAGTAATAGTCTCTCGGTTTGTTCCTCTTTAACATTGAGCATCAAAGACAACGGTGTTGGTATCCTATTATTCAATGTGTCCTGCATAGTCGTTGATTCTTTATTGCTCACAGAATTAGAGGATAAAGCATTTTCAACCATGGCCACATCACATTCATTCTGCATACTCTGCCCATTCTCGGATAGACTCGCTTCTTCTTCCACATGACCAGCGTCGATCATAGGAACCACCGTTATAGGTATTTCTATTGTTGTTTGAGAGGCTTCTTCTACCTTAATCGCATGTACGCACGTTGTATCTAAGTCCTCCATGGTAATACACCGTGTTTCTTAAAGTTAATCAATGAATCTTGGATGTTCCTATTGTCAAATAACGATATCGTTTTTAATTAATATGTAAGCCTCTGGACATTCGTCGCTTATCCGCAAGTACTTTAGCAATGATAATTTTACTTAAAAAATTCTCAAGGTTCGGTTTGACTAAATAAGAAATACAATGAATAGGCGCTTATCAAAGATTTACACGGAATATCCCTTACCAGTATACAAGTGCAATCGCAAATGATCAAGGTGTACCATAACCTTAAATGAGCTTCGTGTACCTCGCATTCATAGAGATATTTACACTTCCTCGCTCAGAGCAATGCTAATAGTTAACGAGCAGGAAAAACTATGCATCCGTATTGTATCGTGCTTAAGAGTTCCGAGGTATGGAAAACTGTTTTTGACAATTAGAATGAACGGTAACATCGTTTTACCAATGTGAAAAATATTCGTATAGGCGCTCGATCGTAGTCGCTAAGGTTTACAAAATATTCTCTACCAGGATTCAGCTAACAAACTCCAACGACAACAATTATTTTGCGGTATTAACGATCTTTCGCGAATTTTTATTGGAATTATAACAGATCTTAATGGCAGTGTGAAAAGCTTACCAAGTAACAATGCTGCCTCCATACTTCATAGATACTAGTAATTATCACATATCATAGGATCTTTCAAATTGGTATCACGTCGCATAGAAAGAATATTGATTGAGAATCTTGGGCCAGTATCGGTCTCGCTGATCTCCTTCAAAAAAGCGGATATTTCTTTAAAACCAAACACAATGTTTACAAGAACGAAATCAGAGGTGTGTACTACTGACATCAATTTAGGTACCGTTTAACGGCATACAGTTATTTATTTAACCGACCGTCTTTCAATGGACAAAATCCAAGAATGAAGAACAATACGGTATATTTCTTGTTATCGTGCAAATGTAACGTTTACTTTTTAATTATTTATTAATATCCTTTAGATCAGCATTTGAACAGCGAAAAACATGCAAATGTATACGGTGCCTACTCGATTAGTACTTTGTATTCCACTTCGTATATCTATTAATCTTATTTCAAAAAGAAGCAGTAAGAAATATGTATTTTTCATAAATAATTTACTTGTCTTCTAGGTAATGAAGTAAATTTTCGAGAAAGCTCTTGGACTGTTTTGCATATAGGGTGAATATTGATATGAATCAATGGCTTGGTCATTGAAGTGCTTCTGGAAAATAAGTCAAGCAATTACATATTGTATATTTAGTTCAAAACTGTCAGAGAAAAGCGCTACGGTATATTTAAGTTTTGGAGAAACATTTTGAAAAATTCCGTAAACCAAGTAGATAAAGCAGTCACGACGACGTAGTTTCTTAATGATGTTCAGGTGGCAGCACGATTGTAGTTTTCCTGCATCATTTTCCATCAACTTTCTCTCCTTTATAATTTTTTCGATCGTATTTCTTGCCCGTGCTTCGGGAAATAACAATTTTTCCGTATTATGTGCTTTTTTTTGGACCTTCAGTTAGTAACTCTCTATTTTTGCAAAAAGAAATTCTATATTATATACTTTTGAATAAGGAAATATTTGCACCTTAGAAGTTAATTGCGGACCGCTGAATATTAATTCATGGCCTCTTAAGTGCCTATGGAACACGGCTTGAAAATTGTTCATGCTCTGTATTCGTGATTTTATTCAAAACAATTAAAATCAGTATTCGTTGATGTTAGGTTTAGTGCAATCTAATATATGCTTACAGAGAAAAAGGGCAATTAAGTATCCTGATCGTACAAATATAACATTACAAAAGAGGTAATAATTATTAGCTTGGCAACTAGGTTGATAAAGTAATTTCCGTGAAATAGTTATGCGAGAAATCTTAGATGGCAGCATATTTCTTATCCTCCTGCTTTATTTTTCAAGCACTTTCCTTTGATCTGTTTCTTGTTGTACTTCATTCGCGGGTTTCCGTGACATTACTGAAGATAGTTTGAAATGGTATTTGGTGGAATTATTTTCAGGTGAACCGTCAACGATCGTGGTTTAAATCAGCGCGACGCGCAGTCTGAAGTGTAGTGTGGTGCGCGATTATGATGAAAAAAAATGAATGAAACAATTTGTACGAGGCTTTTATTGTAACAAAAAATATAATTTATGAATAAAATTTTTTTCTTTTAAATTTCTTCACCGACATCCATTTTGGGGATTATACAATGGCCCGTATGGTGCTGATACGTGTATTTATTTATAGACAGAATAGCACAAATTAGGTTATGTACATTGCATCGAAATCATCTTTGCAACACATTGAACACATTGAGATAAGGCTAGTTTGATAACGTGCGTTATCCGTTCGTGTCATATGTATATATATATACATATATATACATTCTACATGACTTTCTTTTCGTTTTACCGGAGCTGATATTGACACAGAAGTAATTACACGCACGATTTTTGCACGCATAAATTTTCTTTAGTCTGTCAGATCTGTAATAGTGATAAGAGTAAAAAGTGAAAATGACACCAAAGATTGTCGTTGTTGGCTCATGTATGATCGACTTCACCTGGTAAGTTGACAATATGTATCAGAAAAGTTCCCTCAAGGACATTAAGATAGCAACATAAGGATAATTTAGTGCAAAATAATAAATTAGAGATTTATTATTTAAGTACTTTAATGATTATGTGGTATAAATAAGTATAATTTTACTTTTGAAAAGTGCAGTTGATTTAAGTTTCATAGGGTTCCTAATGTATAGTTATACATTCTCGTACACTGTCTTCGTGAGATTATTTCTATTTGCATATAGCAGGGAGGGTAATAAAATTATTGAATTTTAATTATTTTACGATAGCTGTGGTTCCTTACCGAGTCCCAAAGTAAGGTTTATATAATAAGTTAGGCTACACAGATAGCGTATTATCTGAAACATATGACCTGGCAGGGTCAGCGTCGATTCGGCATGTTGAAATCTACTCCTACAAAAAATATGTCTTGAATCAGTCAACGTGTTGAATAAATAGTATACTTTGAATATTTTCACGTATTTGTAGAAAGGGTATTTCAGTTTATTCAAGTTAATATTTTAGCTGCGCCCCGAGATTACCAAAACCCGGAGAGACCATAAGAGGAACCAGATTTGAGAAAAAATACGGAGGCAAAGGTGCCAATCAATGCGTCACTGCGTCTAAGCTTGGTGCGAACACAACGCTCATTGCCTCTGTATGATATTGCATTATTATTTCTTACCAATATTTGCTCACTTCTATACCTTCGATGGTAATGAAGTTTAACGCTCGTTAAATGTATCCGAATGAAAATCAAAGTAATGCATTTTCTTAATCTATATTATAGTTAGGCAACGATGTCTACGCGCACGAATATTTAGCGGTGCTTAAAAACGAGCGTGTAGATACATCGTACGTTCAATTACAAAAGGATAAGGAGAGTGGAACCGCGCATATTACGGTTGCCGAAAATGGTAGGTGATATTTCCTCGTTCGTACTTAAAAATATTTTTACACGTCAAAACTCATCTCTCGATGGTGTTTGTAATTTGTATAAGACGAATACTTGCTTGTCCCAATTCATGGAATCGTGGATATAGAAAGAGCGAGAAGGAACATTCAGAGCGTCCAGATCCTTGCCAACGAAGAAATAAAAATTGCACTATAAGCATTTCTTACTTTGCACAGCAAAACAGCATTTTTTCTTAAATTTCTGATCGCCGCAAACATCATATTCATACAAAAAACAGTAAAATCTATGCAATTATTAAAAATGTAAAACAGAATAGTAACGTGCCTCACCTATAATCATTATACGTACAATTATCTTCGATACCTTTTAAAAATATCTACGAATGAAAAAGGAAAAGGTAATATGTACATATACACAGCTATAAGCATTTGCCATAGATTTATAAAATAAGAATAGTGACTCTTTCACTTTGCTCCAAAAGAGAGTGAGGGAGGGAGGGAAAAAAATAAAATTCTGGTTACGTCGTTGATCCTTATATCGAATTTCTGAGGTACAGTTGTGCGGACTCTTAACCCTTTGACTCTCATCAGTGCTTATAAGCGTTTGACGAGTCCTTTCATTGCGTGCAGTAACTCCTCGTTAATGATCATTTCTTTATCGTAACCTCATTTATTTTCGCGAAACAAAAATAGGCCGATAAAGCATCAACGGATGCATTCTCCGAATATTATAAAATAATCTACCGTCGACAATGTCATTTATTGTTTCTGCACGGCAGATTCCAGTTAAACCGTTATAGTGAATTAAAAGATGAATTTCTACGAGTATTTCGCACACAGCGTGCGATTGCGGCGGAGATACTTCGCGGTCGAAGGGTTAAATTTCGATATATCGATCAATCGAACTGAGAATTAGCAGGTGAAAAGGGTAAAGGGGTTTCAGGTGAAAACAGCATAGTAATCGTCCCGGGTGCGAACGATTCGCTTAGCTTAAAGCAGGCCGAGGCGAATGTTCTGCGAAGCATAGCGAACGCGACTGTTTTACTGTGCACCTTCGAGACTCCCTTAGAAACGACGTTGGACGCACTGAAGCTTCACCAAGGGCAGGGTTCGTTATTTTTTCTAATGTCACCTTCACACGCGCTCGTTATAACCGGCCGATCGTATAATATTGAATAAGATAGTAGCGACAAACAGGCTAAATTTTCTCGTGGATACCCACCAGAGTGTGACGAACAAGATCTGTCCCTCACAAGCGCTCCCGTTCCTTCCATGTTCCTTTACGCAAGGTCATAAATAAAAGACTCACAAAGCTTGCCGTATTCATAGAGAGGAGTGAAAATTGTCCAATCATCGTAGATCCTAAAAGTAATCCTTTTGACGGAAAATTACAAACGAGTTTCCTCGCAATATGTCGAGCATGCACAGAGAAAGTACGTTAGATTAAGCATACCGGTTTTTACTCCTTTCGACGAGAACGATCGGTTCTTTAGTTTTTGGATCTTTTTCCTCAAATACTCTGTATACAATTCCAAATATAGGCAAATGTTCATTGTATTATTAAATAGGCGGTGGCAAAGATCAATTTTCCTGATCGATAGGTGTCCCAACTACACGAACAGAATTTACCTTCCGCGAGCTGTCCCGCTTGTATCTTAATCTCGCATATGTGCAGAACTTCTCAACAATTTATTAACAATTATCCTGGTGTCTATGCCAGAGGGTGTGTTAAATACTCCCGATGAACTCATACACACCAGGACGATAAGCACGATCATTTTCTTTCCTCTTTCTTCCTAGTCCTGCTTGCAAAAAATAAGGCGTCTAATCCAAGGAGGAGGAAAGCCAATTGTCTTCATCGCAATCTTAGAATCTCACCAAATAACGCAAATGTACCATGAGTTTCATACGTTTGGTCGGCCTGAAATCGTTGGCTAGCGGCAGGAAGGTATCTAGTCCGCCATATATGTCATAAAGATGGAAGTAAAGAGGGTAGACGAGTACAAAAATCGTTTTTATCGAGTCCTGTATGATCGATTTTGCGCGAAGTACCGCGAGTAACTTTCGTACGTCCGCGTCGTGTTGAGCCGTCCGCTAACAACCGAAAGTTCTCTAGTCTGAAAGATCTGTGGTAACGATAGGAGTAGGAATTAAACGTTATCGTTACTTGCTCTCATACTCTGAGTTGATAACATTTTTATAAAAATTACCCACCGCCACTGATCCATCGTAATCGCACGTGGAAAACTAGAAGAGCAAGAGGGCCAACCTTCGATTTCCTATCGGCCGGTTAGAAGCGACGTGTGTTAATGCCAATAGTTTATTTTCTCGATGACATTGTCGCGATAAAGCTCACGATGCCTACGATGCAGGAGGCCTCTCGATCGTTAATGGAGCGCCCGCAGTGGAAAACCTGGACCCGGAGATTCTGAAATTGTGCGACATATTCTGTCTCAATGAAACGGAGGTACGCCGATTTCTTTGCGGTCCTTATCAGTGACGTAGCCGAATAAACGAGGAGGGTGGGCGGGAGAGGGGGGAGACGATCCAAGGGATACAAATCGCCCTAGAAAGTAAAGAGGGAAAAATTCAATGGCAGGAATTTGCGGTTTGGCACGGTCAACGATATTTTCTGTCATATTATTCATTACTGTGAGAAGCGGAAACCGCGAACGAGCGAAGAGAGGAAGAAGTGCCGTAGGTGTAAAATTATTATTTTTTTTCCCCTCAAATAATGCAGTCAATGACGGTGAATTGATTTGAAATCCAAAGGACATCGATTTAAGATCTTTTGCGTGAATTTATTATCGCTATTCTTCTTGTCATCATTATCGGAAAGTGACTTTCTACGTAATGGCTTTGATCGCAAGAATATCATTGGATAAAGTATTCAATTAGCCATACCATTGTTTTACAAATGATACGACCTTAACCGATAAAAAGGTATTACTGGGCAATTTGATGGGTTTGTAAAAAATAAGGAAAACACATTTCCACGTCGAGAAAGAAAAATAGAATTCCGGCTACGTCCTCGTTTCTTATGTTCGACTTCTGCGGGTCGCATAGTTGCGTAGTTTTTCAAATATTGTTTGAACCGTCTAACGGATGGACTAACCGTAGGCCGAGATAATGACGGGAATACAACCGTTGAAATTGTCGAACATACAAAAAGCCGTGGATGTGCTACTGGATAAGGGCTGCAAGACGATCATACTTACCCTAGGTGAACAGGGCGCCGTTTACGCCTCGACATCGCAGAAGACCATTGTCCACATTCCTACCGTACAAGTTCGACCAGTCGATACGACCGTACGTCATCAAACATTTTTAATAACGATGTTAACCCCTTTCACTTTAAGCTTTTTCTTTTGCGCGAAATAGGCAATGTTTTTTTTTCTTTTTTTTTTTCGAAATTCATTCTTGGCACCGACCGCTAGGGTCGCTTGACCTAGGACCTACCCTTTAAGGTGGCTTTCCGAACAGCCGGTGATGGGTGGGATTCGAAGCCCGATCTCCCGCGTCCAAAGTCCAAGCTTCTATTCACAACATCGCTGTAGCTCTATGAGCAATGTTTCCTCGTAACATTTTAGAGGAAAAATAAAAATGGTCCGTATGTACCGTGAAACCCGTATACGTGTCTCAGGTCCCGTTCGGGTTGATGCAAAGAATAAGCTGGCGAACCAGACTTACCGTTAGAGCGCAAAGGGTTAATTCGGTAACCGAGTCATCTTTTGTCCATAGATGCAACGCACCTTCGATATAGTGATTCTTGCTTCGTATGGCGTACATATTCCTTGGTCCTTAACCATTCGCCCTCTACCTTTGCTTATTACGGTGTATAAAAAGATGTACGCGTATGCCAGCATTTTGTATTATATTTGCGCGCGTGTGCATGAGTACGTGTGTACATATTTCATCACACGAATTATTATAATTTCAAGCGTACTTTACAAACCTAGGAAAAATTAGGTTTTCTCATCACATTTTTAATAATAAAGTTAAATAAGAAATCAAATTTTAGCTCAATACGATCATTAATTCTCGGACGCTCGAGAGGTTACGAACTACGGGTTTAGGAATGGCCGCCATGGCTGAATAAATCGCAAGCTAATAGCGTAGTAAAATATAGCGATCACGTGGCGGTAGTAAAGGGCGCAGGGATTTATTAATTTCCTCTTTACCAGCACGATTATTCGATGTTTGTTTTCGATCAATTTGATGTGCTCCACGAGGAGGATTTTCTCTTTGCTTCTTTTTTCCTTTGTACCTCATCCGTCCAATGGATCAACTCGAGCGTCGAGAAAAAGAAAGTAAGGGTAAAGAGAGGAAACGCAAAGGGCGCGGAATTTATTAATTTTCTCTTTACAAGCATGATTATTCCATGTTTGTTTTCGATTAATCGGGTCTTTTCGAGGAGAAGGATTTCGTTCGGTTCTCTTTATGTCTTATCGCTTCGAAGATTGACTCGGGCGTAGAGAGAATAGAGTAGAGATAAAGGTGTAAGAAGGTGAAGGACCGAGAACGCATCGTAATCCTCCTTATATGCCGCCTTGACGGCTCTTTTTTCTCCCCTTATTCCTACGATGATCGACTCGAAGAAAGAGAATTGCACGGCGCTTCGCGTTCATTAACTTTGATAAACATGTTTAGGGCGCCGGCGATGCGTTTGTGGGCGCACTAGCGTACTTTAAGGCTCATCATCCCAACCTCGCGATGGAAGAGTGCATTCGAAGAGCGTGCATAGTCGCCACGGAGTCCGTTTTGGCATTTGGAACACACGCAAGTTTTCCGAAGAGGGAGAGCCTCGATCCGAATTTATTCCTGTAAATCAACCAAAATACGGCTGGCGGATCTCAACTGTTTTGGCAGATAGCGATATTAATGTGCTTAAAATCGTCGCATCTCCTTCAGCGAAATGTATAACCTCGATGCGTTTGATGGAGGATAAATAAATTGCATTTTCTTAAGACGTTTAGCGTACTTCCTTATTTATGTTGTTCATCCTCGCTTATTGCGCTACGTTAACCGTTAAGGTTATTCGGATTCAATGAGGTTACACGCACGTCGGGCTAATTGATAATCGCTGACCAGCGAGATCAGGCGTGTGTATGTGGCAGTAATCGCCAAAGTCTTTGGATGCGCTTTAAACCACCGGAAGCACGGTGTGCGCATCGCGTGGAAAATTTTCCATCGCTGGCGATCAAAATCCGAATTTGGATCTTTCGCGTTGACGTGCAAACCTCCATTTTCCACGAAGCCTTATCCTCCTCTGCCTACTTCTTTTTCTCATTTTCGACGCTAAATTCCTTTAGACATCGTACGGTCTAGGGCCTACTGTTTTTCGAAGACGCGTTATCCTTCGCTACACCTTACGAGAAATGAATCACGCTGAGAATTTCCCATCGGTGATTTCACATGGGTGAGATTTAAATTCGGGTCGTTGCGCGTGGAAGTCCAAACCCTCTACCCGTAACACCAACGCGGATCCTCGCACTACGGAGAATACGCGCTGTGTCTAAAAATAGCCTCCTGAACGAGCGTGTGTAAAAAAAAAAAACGATAAGAAGTAATAAGATTACCAGGGATTTCAGGAAATACAACGCAAGTTTCCGATATTCTCTACAGGAATGCCACCGGGGAGCCCCAAGTATGTCGACATACACTACCGGCCAGAAGCATTTGGATACCCAGGAAATTTACCTAAATAGCCCATTAATAATGTAGCAATATACAATTTTGCTAGCATCAAAGCATTTTAATCGATATCATTATCACTTTAATAAATGGCGTTTGGGTCGTTCACTGGTAAAATAATATATGTCCGATAACGTAACGAGCCGGCGAGGTAAACTATATTTCTAAGTTATAAGAGCGATATCCTAAGTGTCCAAGCGTTCGGGGACACGCTTACCGCGAATCGGGAGAAACGGATAGAGCAAAGGTATTGTTGCTTTCGAACGACTCATTTTGGGAAGAATATCCAAACGTTAGAGATGGGCGTCGATCGAAAGAATAGTAATGAGAACAATACGATCGTTAACGGCCTTCGCTATTTGGCATACCTCGTGGGAGAAAGAGAAAACCAGATTCGGTTCGAGTGAAAAGATGTACAAAAGTGTGCTTGGACAAAGAAAGATCGGCGCGTAAATAATCCGAAGCTCGGAGGAAAACAAAATGTTTTTAGCGGTGGCTGAAATTTCCGGGTAAGAAATTTGATCTCCGAGTGGGAATCCCCTCCCTCCTCCCTCCCTCCCCCCCCTCGCCGCTCCTCGGCGAGTCATTACACGAAATAATCAGCGTTATAAGAAGAGAAAGAGGGACTAATAAAAGTAACGAAAACTTCGACGAGGTCGCTTAACAAATTCATTAACTCGAAACTAATAATGAATGCGACTCGAATTGATCAAAGGCCTTCACGGTCGTGTCCATTGACGGCCTGTTTTATATTTTGGTATTTATAAGCGGGCATCGAGAAATCAGATATAGAAGCACGGAAATAGTGGGGACCGGGGGTCTGGCCAGACATATGCAAATTCCCTCGCATACGAAATACCAAAATAGGCCTTTACAGTGCACGAAGAGGAGATAAAGAAGGCGATCGGCGGGACAGGAGGCAGACGTACAGATATCTCGCTTCCGCGCAGTTCTTGAATTCATTAGGAACGATGTATACCACTGTGTCCATACGTATTAAGGACACGCATGAAAAATAAAGCGATCCTAAAGAGAGCATTACAAAATTGTTCGAGCTTTCGACGATGATCGTCCGTTTTGCATGTGTTAAATATACGGTAAAAGTGTTATAAAAAGATGTATATCGAGACGATATTTTTTTCCAAACCTAATTTCGAAACGCGGATTTCTGGGTATTATAATGCGTATCGTTATAACCTACATGTTTGTTATCCGATTCTGTGTATGCTGTAAATGATATCGCAAGATGGATTCGGGTTTCGGGCAGACCTACCCAATTCTTTTCTCTTATTCCTCTCCAACCATGTTTTCGTACATCGCCCCATATAAAGACGGCGTATGTCTCTAATAGGTCGGGCGTAACGAATGGAGAAAGTAATCTTACGCATAGCGAGTACGTACGCCCCAATTTATATGCAGCGTGTAGAATCGCGTTACAGGGTGTACTTATAGGTGCGCAGATTAGAAGTACGCCCTTGCGTCGAATCGATTATAACTCTGTTCCGAATACAAATATTTCTCCGATGTTTTGGATAATCCATAAGGCGATAATCCCTACGAGTCAACAATAACGAGGAGTATTTCCAATATCAAAGGTGCTCCGTGTCCTTTCGCGAAGAGAAATTCGATTCTTTCGGGAAACGCCGAATTAGCGAGCACACCCGACGTATGCCGATAGGTATAACGTTACAAAAGGAGGAAAAGTCGTGTCAACCCGAGCTGATCGTCGCATTCCGCAGGAGGCAAGGGGGTGTCCCAATATTTCGAATCAGGACGGGCGGTGAAGGCTCGAAGGATGACGGTTAATCGCATATTCAGAGGATCATCGACGGTGGCGTTGCGGTAATATTAATCAAATTACCGTTCCAACGAAGGAGGAACCGCAGAGATCCAGTGAATCCCCGATACAGGTGGCAATCTCGGCGCGATCGACCTTGCGTTTATGGAATACGACACGTGGGTACTTCCTACCACCGCAAAACCGTTGTAAAAAAGGACACGCTCGCCTATCTTGGACGTACGATCTCGTCTTTTTCTCGCGAATCGTGGAAGATCCGCCGGAGATCGTTTCCGAGCAGTGCCGTCTATTCCGGGTACTTTAGGTCTGCCGAGGCAATCTGGCGGAAGAACGGAGGGATCTTTACGTCGATCGCTCCACGAATGCGTAACGCGTATCCCTCGTGTCATTCCGCAAACTTCTTTCACTTTCTCGCGCACCGAACGCGTTTGCTCGATGGTTTGGTCTATCCGCTTCGTCCAAAGGGTTGCTCTCGAGTCGAATTTCGCTAAGATCACGAGCCCGGTGAGCGTAAGACGATCGAGACTCCAGGCAGATCGAGACGTTGACGGATCCTCGAGGCGACTATCTCGAAACGTCGAATCTCGAAACTAACGCGACGCAACCAAGATTCAATATTGCTTTTTATACGATTATCTTGAAACGATAGGTGCAACATAACCTATAGCCAACGTCGGCAATGGCACGGCCGTTTGCCAGTACCGAGCGTAACGTGACTGGAATTAAATCCTCGTAATTGCACGACCGTAGAAAAGTAGCCGCCGTAACGTAAGCTCGCGTCGGTGTTGGTAAAGGCGCGACTATTTCGACGTAATAAAGGCAAGATAACGAAGATTCGACGCGAGAGGATCGCACGATCGTTAATGGATCGCGAAGCGACGTGGTAAAAGCAAGGTTGTACGTCGATAATTCCACGTTCAGCTCAAAGCGATGATCACGAGATAAGCGAGATGCGATGCTAATAACCGCGCGACTATTACGCGACTATAAGCGATAGAGGCCAGATGTACGGAGGAGAGCTCGAGACCAATGTCCGAAGCGTTTCGAAGCCGCGAGCGCGCGACTCGAGGGAGATATTGGATCGCGGGCCTCGCAGGAGCAGTTGGCACCGAGGTTTCGCGGGCCGGCGATCGCGGGGGCGGCGGCAAAGGCGAATCTGGGCTCGTGAAAGAGGAGAGAGATCGTTGGGCGGGTCAGCGAGCATCGGCCGTCCGGCGTTGTTCGTCCGAGAGCGATCGCGTCCGTTGACTCAGCCCGGGTTTCTCTGGAGCTCCATCGGTTCGGCTAGCACCTTCCGCCCTGAGGCTCCTCCGTACCTGCGCAATCGCGGCCAGGAAAATGCGTCTCCGCGCGTAAATGGCAAAAAGGGAAAGGAGTTGCGTTACTTTCGTCGTAAGAGCCTGGCCCGATCGAGGCTGGAATGGCCGGCCGTGGCTCGTCTTCGCTTAGCGCTCGATCCGGACATCCCGTTTATCCTCATGCGACGCGTGCCCCGAGGAGAGTCCGCCGTAATACCCAGCGTGGCTCTGGCGAGGGGCCGGCGTATTCCTCGAAGTCGCCGCTCGCGCCTTCTTCCTCGACGGCCTACCAGGACCTCGTGCGTGCGTGACGCGCGGCCGCGTACGCCACGAGGTGGGTGACAGCGGGCTGCGTGCGGCATCTTTAAGGGGACGGCAAGATCTAGGCGCGCTCCGCGCGGCCGCTGGGCCAGCCGATTGGCGAGCTTGCGGGAGGAAAGGCGCTCGTGACGTCAAGGAGGAGAGCGCGCGTATCCTCGACGAAGAGGACGGACGTAAAGGAGGACGGCTGGGTGGCGGCGAACGAGGAAACGCAGGGGGGAATTAGTCACGCGTGGAAGAAGAAGAAGAAACCACGCGCAAGAGCCCCCGTAAAAGGTGGGGCAACGCCACCCACGTGCCCACCTTTAGGATAAAAAATCCTTGCCGTGATCAAGGCATCCTCAGTTTGGAGTAAACCATTAAGCGAGTCGATCGCAGGAGCCAGCCCAGCTCTCCGGTTGATTCCCGCCAAGAGGGACACGGCCGGCCGGTTGCGAAGCAGAGGAATTTGGTGGCTCGTGGGGGACGGCTCGGAGGATCCGGCCAGCGGCGAGCGCCAGAAACGCTTCGTCGTTTCACGACTGGAGGACCCCGTCCTGCGCGGCCCAACCCTTCGGAAAGAACCACCGACGTCCGAGAAGAGACCGCCCTGCACCGCCTCGAACGCGCGCACCTCGCGACTGCCTTCCAAAGATCTCTCCACTGGAGCTGCACCCGTGCGGATCCAACGAGGGCCGATCTTGCATCCTGTGTTCAATAAGCCGATCCTTCCCGAGATACTAGCCGCGATAGAAGAGACACCGTACCTGGAAAACGCGATACCTCCTTAGACGTAGCGCGCGCACTGACCGCCTGAATTACCGATCGCCGAAGGAACCTCGCTTCTGGGCCTTCCTTCCTTTTGCCCGCTCTCCGCGGAGGCCACCGATCGATCCTCGGCGAAGACGCCAAAGACTTTGACCGGCGGGCGCACTGCTCGAACCGAGTTAACTACCGACCGCAAATAAGAGACTCGACTCGAAATAAGGATAATAAGAGGTACTCGAATAGCTTCATCCTCGTGAGGACATAGTGTTGCCAACGACTTACGGAGGACCAGTGTTTCTGTTTGTGCCGACAAAAACCCACCGTTAACGAGCGCACAGCGATCTCGACCTTTCGATTCCTAAACCCTTCGACGAATTATCCTCGTCGAGCTTGAGGGTAAAGCAAAGTTAAGCCCGCCTCCGCGTATCGCGCCGCTTCGAGGGAGGAGCGCCTTCTACCGAGGGAGAATTTCGATATCGAGAGGACATCTTCGGCCGAGCATATCCACGATGGCCATCCTGGGTAACGTTCGCCTCCTGATCTACATCTCGCTGACCGCCGTCATCGTGGGCGAGGTTTCGGAGGCCAGGAACGTGAAGCATCGGCACGGCCATCATGGCTACGGAGAGCACCAGGAGCGGGAGGATGGTGCGCCGCGGGCGCTCTCTCTGCAGCGCCTGGAGGTCGAGCATCTCGATCCGCGAAATCGGCAGTCCTCCAGGCAGACCGGTAGGAACCACCAGCGTGGCCAGGTGCACTCCCTGAGAACGGGGCCGCGACAGAAGCGACAGAACGCGAAGCACCGAGCGATGCAGGAGAGAAATGGCGGGCAGCTCTTGAGGAGCAGAGGCCTGGGACGTCTACTGCTGCAGGACGCGGAGCGCGCCAGTAAGTCGGACGATTTCTATCTGCTGGAGGTGCGACAGGCTCAGGACATATCCCTCTGCAACTACACCGTGCAACCCGTGAGGAGCCTAAGGGGGACCAGGACACCCTTGGAGGAGGTGATCTGCAAACATCGCGGAAGCACTTGCCACGACGAGTCCGGCGACTCTTATTGCTGCATTCAGATCTACACCAAGGTCGTGGTTAAGAACGCCAACAACGTCACCGAAGAGATGAATCTACGTTCCGGGTGTGTCTGCGCCCATCAGCGGATCGACGATTTGGACTCCTCCGAGCAGGTGTTCTCCACCAAAGATTGATCTCGATCTTTGCCGGTTGCGCTATTCCCATCGACCATTGGCCGAATCCTCGCTCGATCCGCGGATGCGTTCGATATCGATAATGCAGGATCGCCCGACGGGCTGGCGGTGTGCGAAGGAAGAAAAAGAGACGAGGAGGATTCGATCCTGCGGCGTGCGGAATCGTTCGCGCAGAACGGAACGTTGTTTGTCGCTGGTATGAGAGACGAGAGGACCCATCGATAAGGACGATCCCTTCCGTAACGATCGAACTCTTCGGATCCCGACCGAAATGGGATTTTCGTTGCGCTCGCGCATAATCGGTCCGTGGTAACGCCGGTGCTAATTTTTATGCGCATTTCCGACGAGCCGCGCATCGAGACAATTTGCAATGTTATGCCACGGTTCGCGTTGGTAATTATCCAGATAAATATAGCCGGTCGCGTGCGTCGGTCAAGACCGTTTGCGCACAGCGGGACCGGCTCGAGTCAATTTTAATCTTAGATTTGCAAATCAACCGACTTTTTACTGAAATCCGCTCCAAGAATGTGCCGTGACGTAGGCATACCGGGAATTCAGATTTGCTCAATGTTTGACGTTACGATCGAGTATCGTGTCTGTATTATTGCGTAACGCGCTGATACGCAAAGCATTATTGCATAGTTAAGTTATTTATAGAACTCGTACCGTAACTCGAATTTGTGTTTGCCATATGCTACGCGCTGTGACGCCTGTAATGCCGGGAAAAAAAGAAAAACAGCGTTTGGGCGGGCTACTCGTTACGCGCTCATTATACGCTTCGAGTCGGCGCACTTCCCGCCTATTTTTCACAACGCCTTATTTATTACTCTTCTATTCACGATATACGCCCGCGCAAGTGATACTACGGAGTTCTCGCTCCGTTACATCCTTAATTTTTATCCTATTTATTTATTTATTAACTTATTTATTTATTTATTTATCAAGAACTATCGTAAGCGCAAGGCACCGCACTCTCGAGCGTCTCGATTCGAAATTACGTGGATTACCCGCGAATCGGACGACCGCGGCCTTTCTAAATCATCTTGATAAGCTCTATCCACTATATTTACCACGAAAGATGTAACATCCAATATCGGCTTAAGTCTAATCACTAATCTATAAGCGCCAGATTATTACTCGACGATCGAACATACTTTCGCGACTCTTGTAATATTTGCATGGAGCAGATTATATGGTTTTAAGGTATCCGATAAGATTAAACAATGTGATAACGTAGATACTATGTAAACAGTATTACGGGTGATAATTTTGTCGAAAACATTCCGCTTACGATACAAATCCTAAACACCTGAATATCTCGTGTTTCCACTTTTTGGGACCGTGCTCTCCTCGAGGGCGCACGACCTGTATACACAATGTACATTGACAATAATAAGCAGTATTAAAAGAAATACATTTTTTACCGAACATCGCTCGTTCCTCATTTTGCATCCTGCCATCCAAAAGAAAAAGAGGGAGCCTCGTTTCAAACTCGAATGCAATCGTGCGTCTACGTGGTCGCGGGCGTATGCCGAAAGTCATTATCTATCCGAGCAAATGATCGTCCATGCTTCGATAGCAACGTCAACGTAGCTTTTTTCGAGCGATCAACGCATTCGATCTCCTCCCGCGTCCACCGACAGTGTCCCTCCTCTCGGAGACTTCCAACATCCTGCTACGTACGCTCCACGCTTCGCGCCGCCTGCACTTCGATTCTCGCGATTCATAATCCCGATCGGACGATCCTCGAGCACGATTCTTATCTCATGACGCCTGCTCGCTTACATAATTTTACCAACAAAAATCTCAGCCACGATTGACCAACCTGTCTACGCTTTGAAAATTTCCACGAGGAAACTCTAAAACTGCGTTGTGCAATGGACAATTCAAATTATATCCTTTGGAAATTCTTTCTTCGCGCGTAAAAACCGTGAAAATCCGCGTAACGGAGGAGGAAGTGCCGTTGCCGGCTGAACCGGCGCGGTTGCCTTTCCTATATCTTTCCGTATCGTTCGGCGGTATTATCCTCAGGATTGGATATAATCTTCTCGGTGCCACTGGCTTCCTGCGGAAGTACGCTCGAGATCGTCGTCCCGAACGATATCTTCTATGGTAACGAGACGAGAAAATGCCGATTAAACATAACCAAGCCATCGGAAGACGATTTTTAACTTTAGGCCTCGTGTCCATTGCGCATCCTGTGCACACTTCTATTTCTGGATTTCTTAATTTTTTTCTCGAAAATTATGTCAATAATAAATAATAACGGCTTTTCCTAGAAAAAAAAGTAATATACAAGTAGTAGAGCTCGGACAAAATTGTAAGGATCGATCAACGATATGTGGACGGGGAGGTCTCTCGTAAGGAAACATCATTTCCCTAGGTCTAATCTATGATACAAAGGGGGACAAAGGAATGAATCTCGTAACGGATCGATCGAGCCAACCTTCCACGTTGCGACTCACGATATGGTTACTCAGGAAAGGCATGTTTTTCGACAAACTTCGCACGATCCGACGCGCATAATGTGCATTCCTTCGAAATGGATGACCGGGATAAACAAAGCATCCCAATAAGCGAACATCGGAGGAAACATCGGTACGCACGATACAGCAGTCCGTTGGCCATATACAAGCCACGCCCCCGTTCGATGCATCACCGACCGGCACTCGATCATTCATCGGTCATGGTTAACCGAGGCCACATTATGTTTGTTTGTTTCTTTGATTTTCAGCATCGATACCGCCTAGAACGTTTACCCGAGAACTTATTATGTTCAAGTGGGTATCGCTCCATTGAATTTGCGGTGTGGGTATGCAGTCGAAAATTCTCCATTGGCTATCAACGCTATCCACCGTCGTAGTTCCTGCCAAAATCTCGAAAGAGATTCTCCATCGATGACGGTTGGCATTAAAACTAAAATCCTCCGCGTGCAAGAGCAAATCTTCGTCCAGTATTCCCACCGTAGATCCTCACCGAGAATTACACACGTACGTTTTCGTTCGTTGTCGATCGTCAAAGTCACGGCGCTTGGTTCGTCGTATCGTTAGGACCAAAGTCGCCAGACATAGCTACCGTATTTACGCCATAGACTCTCAGAGTCCATTGTACGTTCCTAATGTGAGGAATGGAGATCGCTGTAAGAGGTAATAAAGATAGCTGGATCTTGAATTCCGCAATGAGAGATTGGAAAGTATTCCACCGGTTAATAGAGAAACCAGTGCGTATATTAAGCGATATCGCGCGTCTTCTTTCACGATATTCGACGAGCTCTTCCGGAAAATCCACATAATTCGGTAAAGGGAAACAAAAATATTACGATACGGATAAAAGCTGCGTCAAAGATATGCGATGTCCAACGAGTGTTTCTTTTTTAAATCCGAAAAAAAACACACCGTTCCGACTGTACAAATCCCAGATAACGAATGTTTATGTTTACGAGAATACAAGAAATTACTCATTATGCAAATCCGCATCGTAGCTTCCCAATATATTTCCCGCTACCTCGATGTCCGGCGAATCATCCGGTGATGAAAAACAAAGCGAGGTTTTCATCGATTTTTCATCATTCCTCTTCCATTTGGAATCGGTCTTAGATCGTGTAACGATTGCATCGGATGTCGATACGTCGTATTAACGCGTATGAATACATTAAGCGACTACGTCGGCTATCGATGCATCGTATCGACCCGTAGAAACACACATAACGATTACATCGGATAGGGATGCACAGTACCGGTACGCGAATCTTGGACAATCTTTCCTTAATATTTAACGTTCATCCAATATTTTGCCCTTTTCTCTCGGAAAAGGCAACTGTAGGAACGCTGCTGGTATTACCATTAAGGTAAACGAACTCTCTTCTTTACAATTCCCCGATTTACGAATAGCTACTAGGAAGAAAGGAGTTCGTAAAGGGGGGAATATCGGATTTCATCATTTCGTTTCAATCGAAAGCGTACCGTACTTACGAGTTCCTCTATCCGTTCAGCCTAACTTAAGGCCCAGAGGCGGCCTTTCCACTTCGTAGGCTTTCCGCGGTGAGATAGGTCAGTGCCGATTCTCTGGAGGTTCAAGGAAAGAGGCGCGCGGACCGTGAGCGGTCGAGCCAAAGAGCCGGAAGAATAGAGGCAGAGACTGCACGCTGACTATCGAGGTGGCACGCGTCCTCGTTCGTATCGAGGAATCCTCGCTCGGTCGGTCGGTCGGTCGGTCGGTCGGTCGGTCGGTCGGTCGGTTGCTACACAGGCAGGCCAGCGACGTCGCTGACGTGGATCGGATGGTGTCATTGCACGGTGATTCACCGTGGATTAACGCACGTCTTCGTACGGGGAAGTTCCCGGAGCCGCGGAGCGTTGTCAAGACAGCAAGAAGATTGGATGTTGCGCTAAGTCACGAAACGCCATGAAGAGGTGGAACCAGCTGCCATTGGAGCTAGGAAGGAAGGATCCGCGGATCGAGCGGCCGGGCGGAATTTACCTATGTGTCACCGGGTGGGGGTGTTGCATACCTCGAGGAACACTCGGATCGCGGTAAAGCGCGATCGTGACGTCGATCCTCGAGACTCGCGGCCAGCGGGAAAATGTATAGCGCCATTCACGAGCGTTGCGACTACGCGTTGCTACGCGCGGACAAACCGATAATAGCCGGCATGGATAGGTAGAACTTTTCCCAACGTTTCATCATCCTGTTCGTTAATGTGCATTCTTTTATATCCAATGTGCTTTTTACGATGAAATCACGACGAATAGTGTCAATTGGCGCGAATGCGTCAGTTTTCTGCTCGTGAACATCGCGTCTTACCTTCTTGGATAGATCGCCACTTTAACGGTTAAGGCACGCATCGCGATTATCGATTGGATGTTAGCCTGGATGTGGTAAGAGCGACGATGATCTTCGAAGTCTTCAGCGATTTTTTTTTTATTTTTCGGCACCAAACGCTAAGGTCATTTGGCCTAGGATCTACCCTTTAAGGCGGGTTCCGAACCACCAGAGCTACGGTATACGTATCGCATAGAAAAACCAGAGGTGATTGGCGGGATTCGAACTCGACTTTGCCGCGTGGCAGTCCGAGCCTCTATCCACTACACCACCGTATCTCCCCTTTAGCGAATTAACGACGATCTATTGGGATTACTTTATTTTGCGTATGCATCCTAACACTTATGGACGGACGTGCAGGATGGAGTGGCCGCCATTGTTGCACAACGAATGGTAACGTCGGCTCGAAGAAAAGAGAAGAACGTTCTTACGCTCGCACACCGCGTCTACAAAACGCTTGTACTACGCGGCCGCGATTCCGACGATATGGTTTTAACGACGATACTCGCTTTAACCCTTTGCGGCTCAACGTCGAGTAGGACTCGATATCCTCTTCAACCTGGCGAGCGAATAAATGGACTTGGCTAGCAAGATCGTGGAGAAAATTCTGTTTAGGGCCCGGTCCTACTCGTACTATTCTCTCCGAATCACCGAAAAGTGCTTATAGTCGTGGGTATGCGCATACATTATTTTGTCTTTGCCAAGCATACGTTATCTGCCTTTCGTAGATTCATTGAAAGTACCGTACACGCGTTAAACGCTGTTATGAACAAGAAGTGGACGTATAATTGTTTTAAGTAAGTAACTTAAAGCGAGAAAATATCGATAACTCTCCGCGTACTTTTTAAAGTAAAACGCTCAAAAATAGTTGTAATTTGTCGCTGTCTATATTATTATTATTATAATTAGTCGTATTAAAATTAGGGTTCGAACATTAAACTGGTAGATGCTATAACGCGTTGACCAAAGCCGACGCGAGTCTTATGTACGCGTTTTTGTTTTCCGACTTAAGTAGGCTCCGGTGATACGAAGGTTGAGAAAGTCCCTTGGTCATCCAACGTATATTGTGAAATGTAATTTAAACGTAAGGGGCTTTTGCCTTGAGCAGCAAAAGCGTCGTGCATTAAAAGTCAATATTAATGGTTAATGGTTAACGTTAATGATATGAATCTTTGCCGTGAGCTGCCTAGTGGATCTCTTTCAAGACTGCCATTTCTCCCGCATCCACCGTGCTCTAGTCCGCAAATCTTCCATAATCGACACTTCCTTCAGATTTCGACACTTTGACCGTACTTCGATCTCTCTTACCCTGTCATCTCACGTTCCGAAAAGAAACGTTAAGAGATGAAAATAAATAATTGATCGCTAAATAACCGACCCGCGGACGTTTGATTTACGATAATTGAGCAATCTAAAGGGAAACGATAGTCGACTTGGGAAAGAACGCGCAAAATCAGGTTACTTCGAAATTATCGTGGATTATGGAGAGTAACCGTACGATGACGATCTTTATCCGGTACGAATAATACGAGTTCGTTATACCCACGCGAACACGAATCTCATTCGTCATCCGTCGCTCGATGATGGATAAAAACCTACCTCGGCGCTGAGACGAGATTCTTTCGTTTAACTTTCCTCCCGTATTCCATCGCCTTTGCGCCTCGATGTATGGGAAAAATTTCAATTAACGACGCGAAAATGAGTCTATCGATGGGAAAACACTTTTTTTTCCGGCACTATCGGATTTCGAAAAAATAACGGTGGGTTAAGGGCTTCGCAACCGGCGGTTCGGTGAGCGGTACGTTTCGTGATTTTACTCGGTTGTGCGTCGGTGCCCCGTGTATTATCGAAAAAGTAGAAAAATGAAGCATAAAAAAAACACAAGAACAAGAGGGATGTTAAATTTTCGTTTGTCCACAAGAGAAATTCGCCACGCGGATCCCAATGGAAACATCGCGAAACTTGACACGGCGTTTACGCTTTTGATAATTCGCCATTCGCTTCGATTCTCGCGACACGCCGTTACGTACACGCATTAATGTAAATCAATGATGTAAAGCGATGCAATTTCCTTAGTGATAAACGGATCGGAGCGTAAACTTTGGGCGGAGATTGCCAAACCGAACGGGTTTCGCGACTCTTGTACCGTTTTACAAAAATCGCGGTACTCGAACTGACGATATATTTTGGACATAATCCCGCTATTATTCGAATATTCGAAATATCGAGTGCGCAAGGGTACACGACTTTCGTCCTTTTTTGACGCAAAACTTGGATCGTGAACTGAAAAAGGAAAATTTATCTCGCGCAAGCCTAAGATGCTTTCGAGGAAGCTCGCGAGTCCACTTTGAGAAACATTGGTCTACGGCAATGGCAGTGCCTTTCTTCCGCTGCGGGGAGAAAGTACTCCTTACGCGGACAGGATAAATGCGCCTTTAAAAAGTGCCCTTTTCCAAATGGCTCTCAAATATTTGCCGAGGACTTGTCAGTGTGGCGGGAGAGGGGGGGGGGGGGTATAAGAAAAAGTATTCGAGGAACGAGGATCGAGTCTCTCGGAGAAACCTAATAAGCGAATTCCTACCGGCGGTAGACGCGTAGTCCGGCATTCACGGCGCAAACTGCCTCATTCGCCGTAATTAATGGTATCGGCAAAAATCTGAATGCTGCCGAAACGCGGGAGGAAAGATCGGCACGCGCGAATTGGCGTCGTGCGCGTCATCGTGGGGGAAAAAGAGTCGGCGACGAAGGCGCAAGAGGGGGCAAGAAAAAGGAGAAGGCAAGAAGAGGCGAATTATTTTAAACGAGAGTATTATACGGCCATTCTCATAACGCTACGATTAGGACCTGTAACGCAATTATCGGGAGCGGTCGTCCAACGGCATTGGCGAATCGCCGATTTTTACGTAGATGCGCGCTAACGAGCTTAACAAATCACGCAGCATCGGGGAGTTCCCGGCGAAGGTCGCTCTCCTCGATTTGCATGCGGAATTCGTCGCGAGCGGCCGAGCCGAGCGCGAGTATACCGGAAACCGAGATGATTTTCAACCTGGTCTTACCTCCGGAGCATGAGCGCCGTACCTGGACGCGGTATATCTCTCCACGAGTCACGATGACTTTGAAGCGACGTTTCGCTTACGCGGCTTTGTCCAACTTGACTATCGTTTTCTCTCTCTCTCTCTCTCTCTCTCTTCTCTGGTACATTCGCGTAAACCAAGAGGCCGTTCTTCGTACGTCGAGTGATTCATTGCCTCCGTCCAACTCTTTTTTTCCTTAAGCGCATGCCGTTATATAAAAAGGGAGATCAAAGTTGGAAGAAAGAGCGTCAACGGTGGACCTGGGGAAAGGCACTTTACGCCTGTCCGACTTATCATCGAAAATGTCCTTTTCTTCTTGATCCTAACCAACCAATTGCACGGACCGGCAAAGTTTCGCATACGACTTCGTAAACGACGGTTTTGATGTTAATTTAATCCGAGGAGTTAGTCGAGGATACACGCGCCGTCTAGTTTCCGATATCGTACGCACGAACCGACGTTAATATCTCCTCTCTTTGTTAGGCGAGCCTGTATATTTGGAACGGCATCCGTTTGGAATTTGCGCAAATACCGGGGCGCGCGCGCGTGGCCGGCAAATATGCCTACGAGTTTTGCAGATTTTTCGATAAAATATTCCCGGCTAATTATGTACTAATGAAATTTGGCCCAATTAAGACTACGGGCGACCGTTGGTGACGTCAAGCGTCAATTATCGTACGCATTATGAAGATTTGGCTAAAATAGTACAGAATGCGGGTATACGCACCGATTGACGTCAAAGACGAAAATTGATCGAAAGGAGAGGTCCGATAGGCGATTTTCGAATACGAGCAAGGATGGTGGGCTTGCGTCAAAGTCTCGGGGCGCGAAGGAGTCGAAGATTCGAGGAATTTTTAAATCGGGATAACGCACGTGCGCGTAAGTAGTACCCCTAGCGTAAAGCGCCATAAAATACGACGATCGGCCCGGTTACCCAACAAAAGTGCCGCTGGACAGCTCGCCGTCGGACCTGGCGTTTAAATAAATGCGATTTTTGACATAAAATTTAGCCGGTCGCATTGGGAGCGCAACCGTAACCAATATTATACGCGGGCACGTTATTTCCACGCTTTACAGCTCGATAATATAAATGAAAGGTTTTACGAGGGAATCCGATATAATATCGAGAGCCGGCACGGAATTCTTTATTGCTATAAAACACGCGCCAAAAATCGAGTGCTTTTAATTAAATCCCTTTCGGTTATAAGCGAGACACGAAGCTCCGGCGCTCCGGCGCTCCGGCGAAACGTCGTCGTTCGGGGCGAAACTCTGTTCCGCTACAAAGCTCGGCTAAGGGCGAGAGCGCGCGCTCGAAAAATTATTTTTAAGTCCAAGCGCCGAAGAAAAGAAACCTCGTGGCCTCGCGCCGCGACGATGAGAAGCACGGTTTGGGGATGTATCCCGCGGAATTGCACGGCAACCGCGCGCCACGGAACGTCGCGATAGTCGCCAAACGCCTCTACGTTGATCTATAATTAACGCTTAACGGTGGTAATGTTTGGAAAAAAAAAAACGGCAAAATATCCGAGCACGGCCGATGCTCGGTACGGGGCTGAAATTCGGAATGGCCGGTAATCAGACGCAATTACGTAGTCGGTTCGAGCGAGAGCCGCGACGCAAAATTTTCACCTCGAAATCTTCGTCCCGAACGTTTCCCCCTCGCTCCTCGAAATGTCCCGCACCGAAAATCGCCAATCGGAGAACTCGACGATCGGCAAGCGGTTCTCGCGCATTCTACCGGTGCATCCGCGGCGCCCGAGAGCTACGATTCTCCGTCTTTTTCCTTTCCCGGATAACGCGAAGATATAGCCAAGAGGAGAAAGGGGCGGGAGGAGAGGGGGGGGGGGGGCAGCCGTGATCCAGGCAAAGCTCAGTAGGACGTAATCGGCCCTGAAGGGGATTTCGTATTTATCGTATACATCCACGCCCCCCAGCGCTTCCCGCCCCGGTCATGGCCCTGGCCCCGGCCCCCCGCGCTCCACCGGCGAACAGCCACCGCCGTGGACAGGGTTCGAGGTTCGAGGTTCGAGGTTCGAGGTTCGAGGTTCGAAGTACGAGCCGCGAGCTGACGGAGCGTACACGTTGGAGTGTAGAGAAACGCACGTACGTATCCCGGAGTATACTCGTGAAAGAAAGGCAGCGAGAAGGGAGTTTGGTACGTATTTCGAAGACTATCAATCATTGGTAACCTGTAAAGGATCTAATTATCCTGGAGCTGACTGGGCTCCGTTCGCTGCACCCACCGCTCGTCTTGTCCACCCCCGTTGGTAGCGGCGCCACCCTCCCCCTCCTCCTCCTGGCTCCCTCCTGCCGCCACCTCCGCCGCTCTCGCCGACCATCCCGGCGGAGGCCCCCTTTTTCGCTCTACCAACCACCCTTTTTCGCGCGAGATAGAGAGAGGGAGAGGGCGGGTGTGCGGGAGGGAGAGGAGAGGCAGAGGTAGAGGTAGAGGTAGAGAGAGAGAGAGAGAGAGAGAGAGAGAGAGAGAGAGAGAGAGAGAGAGAGAGAGAGAGAGAGAGAGAGAGAGAGAGAGAGAGAGAGAGAGAGAGAGAGAGAGAGAGAGAGAGAG